>VYZP01067316.1:0-11222 GCA_013400635.1 Hypocryptadius cinnamomeus
TTACTGTTGGACTTTAAAAATTATGGGTTTGAAGTTACCAGAATCTGATCAGTTTTCAAGCAGCCAGACCTAACTGTGCTCAGCACAGTGTCATTGGTGGTCACACAGACTTCTTCCAGGCCTGGGTTACTGAGTGAGCAGAAGTTCAGTTACAGCACCAGGAGAAATGTTACTTAAAAATGCTTTTCTTTGTTGATTGAGTTTCTTTGTATTTTTTTTTAAACATTTTTCTAATAGATGTTTGACATCTGAGAATATTTAAAACTGTGCTTTGGTCTTTGCTGTTTTAGGAGACAATAGTAGACTTTGCTGCTCACAATATATGTGGTTTTACTTGGGTGGTTCCCTGGAGGAGCAATACTCTGCTTCTGCTTATACAGGCAGGCAAGCCAGAATTGTCTTTTAAATGTTTTGGTGGATTGATATCAATCACAGTTTCTCAAAATCACAGTATGTCGCAAAATCTTTTTCTGCTTCCTTGGCCTTAGTATCACTGACCTCCCTTTTTTGCAGTTTAATTTTTTTGTGGTAAAATTTCATTTTGACCTTCCCCCTAATGAAAATGATTAAATTACTGGTAAAATACTAATAAGAATCTGAAAACATTTTTTAAAAAAACAGTTTTTACATTTTCTGAATTACAGCGATGTAAGAAAATGTTAAGGCAAATTGCTGTGTTTCTCTTGCTGTTCCGTGGGTTTTTTTGTTAGCTTAGCTAACTTACTCAAAATGGAAAATCATCAAGTGTTCAAACCCAACAATATTAAATATCCTGTCTGATGTAACCTCTTTCAAGATAATCTTCCCATCAAATTATTTATTAATACAGATCACTTTTTTATTCTGTTGTTTTTCCCTAGGCTTATCTGTTCTGAGGTAGAAAATCTGTTGGTAATTACATTCACTGGCTGCTGATATTGTCATATTGGTTGATCTGGATAGAAATCACATTCCAGAAATATGTAGGCTGGTCTTCTTAGGTGTACAAGTATTATGCAACATAATGTATAAAATATTGCATAGTTTTAAAAGAAGTGGTCTGTTGTTGTGTTTTGAATGAGGAACAAAGTCAGTTGCGTGAAGTATAAACTGTAAATAAGTAAAAATTTGAGAGCAAAATCTTTATGTGCAGGGGACCATAAAAAATAGATTCAGTTTTATTTTTAGCTGTTTTGTGAGAGCCTCTCAAGTCTTATTTCTCTTTGTCATTGCCAGCTGACTGATTACTGGGACATGGGCTGGAGCCTCAGCGGATTAATTAAGATCTGAAACTGTTTTCCTGATAACTACTTATGTGTTGCATACAGCATTTTGGAACCTGGCAAAATTCCATGCTCATACAAGGCTTGCATAGACTGCAGATCTGTGGTTTATTCACTAATATTCCTGTTTTTCTTCCATGGAATGCTACAGAATTGAGATGACAAACTTTTTTTCCTTTTTCTTTTAAGCTCTATAGTTCCTGAACCATGTGGGGTTCACTGCCCACTATCCCAGATGCAGAGCAATACATACAAAGAGGGCGTTGTTAGAAAATCGTCCAGTCCCTGTGTTTAAATATGACTCAATTAACAGAAGTGTTCCAGATGTCTTGTTATGAGCCTCTGAGAGCAGGCAAAGGCCTATGAGTTACACTTTCTGCTGTCTTATTAGAAAGAAACACTGATTGGAAAAATGGTACTGGGGAGGTTGGTGATGTGAGGGAAGGGGGTTGCCCTAAAGGGTAATGGTTTTTCACATTAATGTAGTAATCAATGTAGTAGATGTGCCAGGACCAGGACTATTGGTGTGTGACAGGTCTGGTGAGCAAAAAGCCATAGCACCAGCTGCCAGCAAATGGTTTGTAATCACTAAAGATAACTACGCAGTAAAGAAAAATTAATTAATCTCATTTCGTTTTAAGATGTTATTTTTGAAAACCATGATCTGTGATTACTTTTCATCTAGTGATTTTCTTCCTGTCTTTTGCAAGAGTTTGTTTTGAATTCTCTGGGGAATCTCAAATGCCTTCGTTGGGGAGAGGGAAATCAGCTTTAAGTGTGAGCCTGAGGATTTGTTGTGAAAAATCTGATCCTATTTTTTTTTTAATGAAACCAGACAAGCGTGTAAAGAGGAAAAGCATGTGATATGTGTAACAGAGCACTGGGAGATAAGAGTGTGTAGGTTCTTCTGGCAGCTGGGCTGTTAGTAGAAAGTTGGCCTAGCAGAACTCATTCCCTGTGGAGCCTGGCAAGCTGTTAACCATAGTGGCTGGCTGTTATTGTTAAAGCTGTGCTCGCAGCAGGGTGAGGTGGGTTGTAGCTGGTGGAGTAGGCTCACCTTCAGTTAAACAGAGTAAAATCAAAGCAGAGTGGAATGACAGTGAGAGGTTTGGACATGGTGAGTCTTGAAGTCATGTTTTCCTTTTCTTACTGAGGCTTGTTCATGGAGATTGTGGTAGATGTGTGTGTTGGAGTGCTCCCTACAGCAGTGTAAATCATCATGCCTTGATGGCATTTGCTGTGGTGGCGCTGGTTAGTGCTCTCCTTCCTACTGATTTCTAGCGCACTGAGAGAGCAGTTGTCCTCTTCCAGAGTAGTGGATTCCTTCTCTTGGTGCCTTGTCCTGGAAGTTATTATGGTATTACACACCATATCAAGAAATATTTTGTTGTGGTGTTAAAATAACACCATGTTGCCAGGGGGTTTTCAAATTTAGTTGGTGATTTCTTTAATGCAAGCAAAATACTAGGCTTTATTTTGACAATTTAGAGGTTCATCTGATCTAAATTGAGCTATTACTTTTAATTCCGTTTGAATAATTGTTGTTATAGCTCATGTAAAAGCTAACATGATTAACCACACTTTTTGGTTCCTGATAGTGTGGTTTTGTGGCATATTTTAGCTGATCTAAGACTGTGGTGGTGCTGCAGATGAGTGTGACCTCCCACCTTCCCTGGCCATGGCTGTGCTTCCCATCTCTCCCTGGATTCAGCGCTGGGAATTGTTGGTTGCAACAAGTGGGGTCAGTGTGCTGATTACTCTGCCAGAAAAAAAGCACAATCATAGGAGAAGGGGTAATACAATGGCCTCTGCTGCAAGGAGCAGTCTGATGGTGGGAGCAGCTTTGCTGTCAGCAGAGCTCTGGATATTGCAGGAGAGAATGTGTGTCCCTTAGCAAAGCTGGGTGAAAAAGGCATTCAGGGGTCCAGCCCTGCTAGCCAAGGGAGCAAAACAGCCAACTGGCCATTCCATTTGGCAGTGCCATGCTGAGAGAGGAGGTGCAAGGGAAGGCAGGTCCTTGTTCTTGCTTGCGTCCACAAAGGGCTGGTGGTGTCCCACAGAATGCTGGGTTAAGTTTGGCCAAATGCAGTGTGCTGAGTTGGTGGCTTCTGCGTGTATTCACCAAACTTCTCCCAGCTGCAAATACTCACCCTGCCTTGGTTGAATGCTTTTGATCTGCTGTTGCAATGTAGGCACTGAGGAGAGTAAGAAACAAAACAGTCACAGAGCTACAGTGGTTGAGGCTGGAAGGGACCTCTGGAGGCGTGAAGTCCAACCTGTTGCTGCAAACAGGTCCTGTGTGATCTGGATCTGAGCATCTCCAAGGCTGCAGATTGCACAGCCTCTCTGTGCACCTCTTTCAGTGTGTGCTGACAAGGTGAAAAATTGTTTCCAAAGCCTCATCTGACTTCCTGGTGCTGCAATTAGTGTGACTGTTGCATCTCCTCCCACTTCTGGGTCACCTCTCAGAAGATTCCAGCTCTGTTTTCTTTCTTCCCACCCATTAGGTGACAGATGACAACAACAGTCTTCTCTTTTAGCTTCCTCTTTAAACTGATTAAGCCCAGCTTTCTTGGCGTCTCTTTGCAGATCCTGTGGTCCAGCCTGCCCTGTGCTGGTGACTGTGACAGGACGTTCAGCTGCACTGCTGCTGTCACAGCCTGGTCTGCAGGAGCTGCCTTCACCATGAGGGTACACTCCTGCTTCTCCTTCCAAGAGCTGCCCAGTAGGGACCTGCCCACCCTTCTGTACAAACTCAGCATCCTGCTGGCACCCAGCCGGTACTGCTGACACTGATTATTAATTTAAAATTCTTGGTGGTATTCCCTGATTAGCAAGAAGCAGCGTGCATGCATTTTTTTTTTTGCTGCTTATTGTGCAGCATTATATCCTCAAAATGGGGATGGTGCATTTGAAAAGAAACTGTTGTCAGCTGCAATAATACTTTTCTACATTTAGCCATTTTGTTCCAGTTAAGGGGGGAAAAGCCTGCCAAATACAAACTAGATGAGAGAAAAAAAAAAAAGAAGAATGGTTTCTGGATATATGTATTGTAACACTCCATTTCAAAATGCTCATATTCTCAGCACTTTAGCAGAAACAGTTAGTTAGTTAGCTAACAGAAAATTTATGCTTTAGTACCCTTTAGTCCCCATACTTAAAAGTATGTTTTAAGTGTTATTCCACTGTTTTTGTGGAATGGTGATCCTTGCATGGTATAAAAATTGTGGGAGTTTTTTGTGCTGTATAAGCAATATTTTGACATGTATTTTGAACAGTCACTGAAGTTCTGAGTGAATGGTCTTTGTTTTCATTTTAATACTATTAGAAGAAGTTGTATTTTAACGTTTTAACAGAAATTAAAATTTAACAGAATTTCCTAATGGAAAAGGATTTTGTCTCATTTCCAGCTAAGATGTTGTCACTTTTGTAATAGCAACAAAGTTTTGTCCCCTGTTGTCCTGTACAAGAGTGAGCGAGCATTTTGCTTTACAGCAGCTTGATTTTAATATTTCTTGACGAAAATGAAAGAAAATTATTTTTAATTATCTAAAAATATGTCCCCTGGCTCAAAGTATACTTCTCAGATAGCAAGTAAGCAATGTTTTGCTTTCTCAGCAATTTCTGTCACTTGAAGTGTGAATTGATCATGGAGGTAATAGCACATGGGGAAAATCCAGTGGGAACTGTCCGATTTCATATGTGTTTCAGTTCAAACACTTAGCGTTCTTTTGATTTGTAGACTGTAATTTTCACTGACAGTATTAGTGGCTTTTAGAAGAACAGCCCCTGACAGATGACATCCATCTAACCAGCTGCTGCCTAATCTGACTTCAGGCTGAATATTTTGTTATCTGACTAATTTGAAATACAGTAAATATTAATGACTGTTCATCTGTTATTTAAAATAAACAGAAAGTAGTGAGAGAGTGATGATCACATTTCACACTTCTGCTGTAACTGGCTTCTTGTCATCTGTGACTGACAGCTTTTCTTCTAGGGTACTTTCTTTGTGAAATATCGATGTTGTTTTAATTTTCTCTTTTCTCCCACAGGCTTTATTACTCTAGTTTTCAGTAGGGTCAGAAATAGTGAGATGTGTCATGTGGTCTAAGTTTAAAACTGAAAAATCAAGATCTTAGTTTCCTTGTCAATCTTAGGAAAATTGCCTTTCAGATGAATTAGATGTAATCAAGAAATGAAGTATAAAGAAAAATAGCAAAAATAGTGCATTATAGATTTAGAATCATGGAATCAAAGAATAGGTTGAAAAAAGCCTCTAAGGTCATCAGTCCAACTGTTAACCCAGCACTGCCAAAGCCACCACAAAACTGTGTCCCTAAGTGCCACATACACACTTCCTCTAAATACCTCCAGGGATGGTGACACAATCACTCCCCTGGGCAGCCTGTTCTCATGCTTGATAACCCTTTTTGTAAAGAAATCTTTCCTAAGATCCAATCCAAATCTCCTCTGGCCTAACTTGAGGCCATTTCCTTCTGTTCTAGCACTTGTTAGTGGGGGAAGAGACAGACCTCAACTTTGTTACAACCTCCTTCCAGGTAGTTGCAGTGAGTGATGAGGTCTCTCCTGAGCCTCCTTTTCTCCAGGCTAAGCACTACCCCCAGTTCCCTCAGCTTCTCCTCCTAAGACTTGTGCTCCAGACCCTTCACCAGCTCTGTTCCTTTTTTCTGGATACACTCCAGAACCTCAGTGTCCTTCTTGTGGAAAGAAGGACTGGAAACAGGACTCAAGATTCACCAATGCTGTGTGCAGGGAACAATCACTGCCCTGGTCCTGCTGGCCACGCTATTTCTGATCCTAGCCAGGATATCACTGGCCTTCTTGGCCACTTGGGCACAGGCTGGGTCATATTCAGCACTCCCAGGTCCCTTTCCTCCAGGCATTTTTCCAGCCACTCTTCCTCCAGCCTGAGTGTTGCAGGGGTTGTTGTGACCCAAGTGCAGCATCCTGCACTTTGCCTTGTTGAACCTCAGACCACTGGCTTCAGTTCACTGATCCAGCCTGTCCAGATCCCTCTGCAGAGCCCTCCTGCCCTCCAGCAGATCAACACTCTTGTCCAGCTTTGTGTTTCCTGCAAACGGACTGAAGGTGCCCTCAATCTCCTCATCCAGATAATTGATAACAATATTAAACAGATAATAGAGATAATACTGAGCCCTGGGGAGCACCACTGGTGACTGGCTGCCAGCTGGATGTGACTGGGTGTACCACCACTGGGTCTGGGCCTTGCTGCTCAGCCGGTTTCTTACCCAACAAAGAGCACTATCCAAGCCATGAACAGCCAGTTTCTCCAGGAGAATGCTGTAGGAAGTGGTGTCAAAGGCTTTAGTAAAGCCTAGGCAGATAAATCCACAGCCTTTCCCTCATCCAGTAAGCGGTCACCATCTCACAGAATGAGATCAGGTTGGTCAAGCAGGACCTGCTTTTTATAAACCATTGCTGGCTGGGCCTGATTCCCTGGTTGTCCTGGATGTACTGGGTAGTGCCATTCAAGATCACCTGCTCCATGGCCTTTCCCAGCTCTGAGGTCAGGCCTGTAGTTTCCTGGATCTTCTGGGACCTCCCTGGTTAGCCATGGCTGCTAATGAATGATGGAAAAGGGCTTGCTGAGCACTTCCCCCAGCTCCTTCAGTACTCTTGGGTGGATCCCATCTGGCTCCATAGACTTGAGTGTGTCCAAGTGGTGTACCAGGTTGCTTCCTTTGGATTATGGTGGTTTCATTCTCCTCCTCATCCCTGTCTTCCAGCTCGGGGACTAGGTACCTGTAGAACTGCTCTTTAATATAAGATTGTGGCAAAGGAGGCGTTAAGTTCATTGGCCTTTTCCTCATCCTTTGTCACGGTGCTTCCCTCTGCATACAGTAAGGAATGGAGATACTCCTTAGCCTTCACTTTGTTGCTAATGTATTTATAGAAACATTTTTATTGTGTTTCATGGCAATAGCCAGATTTAAGTTCCAGAGCCAGTTTGTCTTTGGTCCTTCAAATTTTCTTGCTGCATAGCCTCATGACATCCTTGTAGTCCTCCTGTGAGGAGGACCTGTGTCTTCTTCCGAAGATCATAAGCTCACCTTCTTTCCCCCTGACTTCCAGCCAAAGCTCTCTGTTCAGTCAGGCCCATCTTTCTCCCCAGTGACTTGTCTTTCAGCATGTGGGACCATCCTGCTCCTGTGCCTTTGCAGTTTCTTTCTTAAAGAATGCCCAGCCTTCCTGGACTCCTTTGTCCTTTGGTACTGCTTCCCAAGGGACTCTTGTCACCCAGCTTCCTAAACATGCCAAAGTCTGCCCTCTGGAAGTCCAGGGTCACAGTTCTGCTGCCTGTGGCATTCTGCCTATTTCACACTTCAAGAATCAAAAGCTATCATTATGTGAACTCAGTGCCCAAGACTGCCTCCAACCATCACATCACCCATCAGTCCTTCTCTGTTTACAGATAACAGGACCAACAGGCACCTTCCCTAGCTGACTTCCTCACCAGCTGTGTCAGGAAGGTCACCTTCATTAATCTGCAGGTAGCTCCTGGACTGTTTCTCTGCTGTATTTCCAGAAGACATCTGGTAAGTTGAAGTTTTCCATGAGAACAAGAGCCAGAAACTGTGATTCTTCTGTCAGCTGCTTATAAAATATTTCCTCTGCAACTTGATTCTAGTTAGGTGGTCTGTGACAGATTCCCACCAGGATATCTGCCCTGTTGGCCTTCTCCCTGATTCTTCTCTGTAAACACTCAGCTCTAGCATCACCATCATTCAGCTCTAAGCAGTCAAAACTGTTCCTAACATATACAGGGCTACCCAACTTCACCTTCCTTGCCTGTCCCTTCTGAAGAGTTCACAGTCAACCCTTGCAGTTGTGTGAGTTATGTTTCCATGATGGCAAATATGGCAGCTTTCCTCCTGCACCAGTAGCTTTTATCTCCTCTTGTTTTTATATTCAAGTGGAGCCATAACTTTTGTAGGAATGGAAATGGTTTCAAAAATCTTTCCTCGAGTGGTTTCTGAAGCATAGGATAGAATTCATGACCAAAAGTTGGGAAGAGGTAGTGCAGAACAGGATGATGGTTATAGTTATTCCTACTGGTCAGAAAAAAAATTTACACAGCCTTTTGAACTTAGATGTGCTGTATGCTATACATATTAAAGAGATGGTTGGAAAGGCTACTATAACCTTAAAAATGCTTTAGTTCTTCCTGAGCTGATCATGTTTAAAATGAGTTATGGAAAGTTTTCATAATGTAGTTTTCTACTTCATTTGCTAGTTCCTTACGGGTGGAGGGAAAAATACAAAAACCAAAAAACCCACTAAAGAGAAACCTCACAAAACCAAAGAAATTCCACAGAATTGTTTCCTGAAAAGAAAACCCAAGAAAGTTGAGGTGGCAATAACTCTACCATTTGTCTTTCATTGCTTTCATTCTGGTTTTATTGAGAGCAAGATCAAACATGAAATGTTCGTGCTTGAGAGAGCCACAGTGTTCCTCAGTCTGTCACACTTGAGGTCAATTTGTTCATTAAGGGCTGTTCCAATTTTTAAAATATTGTGAACTTTAAACATCGCTGTTAAACTGCCTTAGGTTCTCCTCTACAGACCTCACTTTACTGAGTTGCTTTCTCTTCCTCTATTAGTACTTTGGCATGCTCAGGCAGACTACATTGATTTCTTTGTTTTGAATATTGTTAATCTTGTTGCTCATTTTTCATCAAAAATAGCTTTCATAAATCTGTCAGCTGTCAGAAATCAAAGTCAGCTTTGAAAACTTTTTAAATATTGCAATGCATTTTCATTAAAACAAGTTGACAGCAGAGAACATATTTCTTTTCTTGACACCATCACAATGCTTTGATGAATGACACTGGGCAGTGTTTTTTTCACTTTATGACATTGTTGAGGCACAATACCAGTGTTGCAGATGGAGACTGAGACTCCCAGCTCTTCCCTATCAGCTCCTGCACCTGTTTGCTCCACAGACAAGTGATGGAGCATTGACACTGGTGCTTGCTTACAGACATGGGCAGATTTGCATTGGGGGAAACAGATGCAGGCAGTGGTGTAATAGTTGTCTTCTTAGAATGACAATGATTTCCTGAATTATTATGAATGTTGAAGCTTGCTGCTACAAAACAATTCACTGAACTTCAGTTCTGTACATGTAAAAATATGTTCAGTTACTGAAATATAATGAATTCATTTTTCTTCCTCCTTCCATGCTCCATCAGAAGTTAGATGGACTGAATACAGACACTTAACTCAGATGCAAATGAACTAAATAACTTGAGCATTGCCTTTGGCCTAATGTCTTGGAGTTGGTATTTAGGCATCTGAACAGCTACATGTGGATTACAGAACAGGGAAATAAACTTCCCCCCCCGTTATACATCTTAAAAGACATCTACTAATTAGTAAAAATGTAAGACTTTAGTCCTTCCAAGTGATAAAGTGGTGGTTTAGTAAGCAAATAAACTCTGTAATAAACTATTTAAATCTTTGGATATGGAGCCTTCCTTGCTTAACTAGCTTGCAAGTTAAAGGTGTGTGACTGTAGGCAGCAGAGTCCAACCCGAGCAGGGTAGGTCTTCAGGGCATTTCTGTCTAGCCCTCTGCATCTTGGCTCTGTTCTCTTAATTCCCATTCTCAGCCTTCTGAGTGGTCATCAAATGCAAAAGAGTGAGGGTGTTTGCTGATATAACGTGAAGGATTGTTCTGTAAAGGTGTTACAGAGCTGGTGTATGATGCTTGCTGGTGCAAAGATCAGGATAACCATCTTGATGTACCCGTTCATTCCCTTCCCCACCCCCTTCCTTTTTAGGGCTTCCAAAAAGCAACTGTATTTTCATCTGCCAAAATAAAAAAGAAAAAAATGGGCTGTTGAGTACACTCACTTTACTTTTATTGGGAAGTAAAGTGCTTGTTTAGCCCCTGTGAATGTATTGCATCCATCTTATGGAAAGGGCAGTGTTTCCTTCAGATTTCCATAGGACCTCCTAGTTACTGTATGGGTTTTGAATCCAGATTAAACAAATACTTGAAACTGCTCTTACCTGTTCTTAATCATTTCCAAATGTAACAGCTTGGTGATATGGAGCTCAGATAGGCTCCTTTTAAATCACTCCAAAAGTTGATAGGTACTTATTGATGAATTCAGTGAATTTATGTTTTGGTAACTTGCAGAGATTAACACATTAATCTTCTGCTGCATTTTAGTAAACACTTCATGATTCTCATACCCTGAAATTGAAAACCTGTTGCAAATTTGAACCTAGCTTGTCTTTGCTCATACTGTTTAGATCAGCATTTGGGTTGGACTCGTAAAATGGAGCAGCTGTATCTCATGCTTTGATCAAACAAAAAAATACCTTTAGGCTTACTGATTTTGATTCAAGTTTCTCTGTTATAATCCTACAATTGTACTATAGAAAACATAATCTGAAGAAAATTGTTCCTTTAAAGAAATTCTAGTTATATTAATTTCTAAAATGCAGCCTGAATTTTTAAGTTACTTGTCCTTTTTGTTTGTTTTCAAGTTTTTTTTCATCACTACTTATTTTCTTAATTCTGCTGCTAGAAAGCTGGCTTTACAGAGATACTGAAGTGGAAAAGCATATGTTTTTTTTGTTGATGTTGAGGGAATTATTCTTGGAACCATGACAAAATTAATAAGAGAAAAAAAGCAATAATTTTTTTGGTTGGTTTTACTTTCTGCTTCATTATGTGTTTAGCTCAGTAGATAAATCAATAGCAACATCTGTAACACATGAATTAATTTAATAGAAAAAGTTTGGAAGGAGTAAATTAGTGACATGGCAACAGCTTCAGTGTAGATGGAATTAAGACAGGACCTATAAAAGAAAACTTTCCAGATGATAGATGGTGAAAGAAAATAGGAGGTCTCCAGATTTTAAAGAAGAGCATTCCAGTACAGCATATAAGCAGAATACACAG
>VYZP01067316.1:11276-22253 GCA_013400635.1 Hypocryptadius cinnamomeus
GAGAGCATGCACATACTTCTCTTCTGGAAGTCAGCAGATCAGCTGGAGGACCTCTGGGGAAAAACTAATTTTTCCACTCCTCCTGTAGCTGGCTGTGTTTTGACTCTGTCACAAACATCCTGTATGACTTTGGGCAAGTCTGTTTTGGAGAAATTGTTATGGTACACCTTGGTAATGAGGAGAAGGAATGTGGCACAGCCAGCTCGGATTTTGTTGTACAAAACAACTGCTTGCTAGCAGGAGCAGAGTCTGAGCTAACAAAGGAACAAACATGAAGGAGGACTTTGCAATTGGTTGATCCTCTTACATCCTGATGTTTTTATGAATCTGATCTTGTGGGCAGGATCGACGTGTTGCCTATCTCATATGTTTGTTAGTGCAAGTCATATTTCATAAATCTGTTTGGGTTACTCTGGTGGAATTTGGATGATCCATATGGTATTTCTCACTTGGATTTCTGAAAGATGTTTGACAAGCTCTGTCCCCAAAAGCCCTAAAGACTTAACAGTCATGGAATAAAGGAGAAGTTTGTCTATAGCTAACAAAAAAAAAAACCACAACCCCAAAACAACAACAACAACAAAAAAACCCCAGAAAAAACAAAAAACAAACAAACAAAAAACCCCAAAAAAAGAGGAAATAAAGTGGAAGGGTGAATATCAAGGTTTTATTGTCAACAATAGAAGGTCACCAGCATTTTTTTTTGGAGGTGACAGAGACTTGTGCTCTTAGAACTATAAATGAGCTGCAGAGGGAAGCAAGAGATGGCAACACTGAAGGATGATCCTAAACTGTTTGGAGTAGTAGGGAGAGTGTCTGTCACAGTCTTTCCTGTCTGGTGATCAGAAGACTGTGTGATGGGCATTACAATGATAGATGAAATTAGTTCAGTTATATGTTGTGGGGTTTGTAGGGAGTTATTTCGCCACTTTTCAAGTTTATATCCAAAGTAATGAGCTTTGAGATAGCTGTTGGAGCTAAGGACAGATATCTTGTGCTTACAGTGTATAACTTAACAAAAATATCTCTGTGATCCGTAGCAGAGGGTGGAATAATTTTTTTATTTTTACATCACAAAATTTAGTGATTTGTAATGGTAGCTTCTTTGTATAGGTTATCTGTAGAAAAAAAAAATTGTTGTTCGTACTTTCGATATATTTAGCTTTCTGTATTGGCATCAGTAGATGAATCTGTAAATTATAAGTTTATCTTTTAGAAACATAAATCTTACTTTTTTCTTTTCTAAGATTGTAGTGCTGATCTGGCTATAGCTAGGTATTTTGCATCCTCAAGTAAAGGTGTTATTTGTCTGTGAAATTATGGAATGATATTCATCACGCTTTCATTAAGTGACTAGTCTATATAATACTTTTAAATTTATGTTGGTGTTTACAGTGGTGTGGATTTTTTTATAGCTATTTTAATTTTTTTTTCCCTACTTTTACTCCACTGTAATTGTTATTGATAAGATTCTACCATCTAGTGATGCAACAGCATGGAAATGGATTCACTGAATGTAAATATGAGCCTTTGTTTGTATTCTGTCCATAATATGATAGACTACTTCTTCATCTGGAATATTTATAGGGAGGTCTAAGTGAATAATAAAAGAGGACTACAATAATTCAGTTTGCTTTTTTTAAAACTGAGAAAGATTTGAAATATATATTGGCAATTATATTGGAGTAAGTGGATTCGTGACCCAATACGAAGTGCCTCCCTGTCCTCTCTACCCATTTAAAACCTGGTATATTTGCCCTAACTCTGGCAGTTTTTAGAGCAACGTTGGGTAATGCCTTGAGCAATCTGACCTAGTGAAAAGTGTCTCTGCACATGGCAGAGTGAGTTGGGACTAGATGATCTTTACGATCCACTCAAATCCCTTAACATTCTGTGATTTTATGATTTGTAATACTAAAATTTGTAGTATTCAAAACAATTCTTAATATTAGTAATGAAACAAATTATATTAAAACCTTTTCAGGTATGTTTGCCTTGATCAGATACTCACAAGTGTGACAACACTTGTGACATCAGTGCGTGCTGTCCCTTCCTGAAACTTGCCTGTGACTAGTGTGAGGCTCCTCTCTGTGTTTTTGGGTGACAGGTTTTGTCTCTGGATCCTGCTGGAGAAGCAGCTGTTCTTTGGCCCCCCTGAGCCGTGCTTGGTGGAGCCACTCTGGGTATCGGCCACCAAGGGAGCGTAAGCAGATTAGTGACTGGAGCTCAAGTCAGCTTCTACAAAAGCTTTGTGTCCAGATGCTGTCAGAACTCCAATTTAAAGAAGTGTCTTGGGTGCCTAAATCCCTTGACTTTGACAGACTCCAGATGTCTTAGCCAGTGCTGAGAAGTTGTTTCTCAGAAGTGATTAAATTGTAGGAGCATGCTTGTTATGTGTGTCTGGTTCTCTCTCACACCCCTCTCTGGTAGCGAGCCTGGCCTTGGCCATCTCGGTGGCTCCTCTTGCTCCCCTTTGGCCCTGTTGGCAAAGGAGAGCAAGGAGTCTGTTTAAAACTGGGTGGTGCAATAAAGCAGTTTTCATTAACAGCATGCAATTAACTGGGGGGTGATGCAGGTCCTGGCTGAGGGCTTCTCTTACTCTGGACCATCTCTGTTGGCTTTCCAGTCAGGTTACCTGTGTTCTGTTTTACTTGGGCTCAGGCCAAAATGAAATGGCATCCAGCTGACCTAGTTGATATTTAATCTCCTTTGGTGCTTCAGCCTCTGTGTGCTCCAGGATTGGATTCCTCTGGTTTGTCTTGTCAAATAAACATCAACATTTAAGGATGTTAGCTGGGTAAGAGCATTAGGTGAATAACCTGCTTCTCCCTGTTAGCAGTCTGGCAGTTCACAGAGGTTGTGCCAACGCTGTCACAGGTACTGTACACTCAATTAAACTGGGAAAATTGTATTTTCCACTGAGTGGCTGCAGCTATGTTGAAACTTAAATGTGTTGAGCTGCTTAGGTTAAATATTTCACTAAGTCTACTTAAGTTATTTAAATACAATTTTTTTGGAATGAATCATTGCTTCGGATGTTTTCAGCAGCACCTCAAATGGGTACATGAAAAAAGAAATGTAGACTATAATAGATTTACAAATTATGAAATGGATATTAGTTTATAATATTCTTTCCCCTTTAAAATTTTAATAATGGCGTATTTTTATGTGATGTTAATGAGCCCTGAAAATAAATCAGGATTGAAACTGAGGTCATAGTATCCTCATATATGTTTTCAGTAGACATTGGGAACTAGTATAGTTTTTAGCTGCATTTATATGTTTCTCAAAAACATGGGGCAAAGTTAAGTGGTATGGGGATTTTATCTCAAATATGCTTATATACTTAGAGTGTTTTTTCCTTCTGTGTTTTAGTATTTTCCCATTTAAGGGAATATACATCTGTATATTCTGTATCTCTATATCTGTGGTTTCTTATGCTTTGGTAAATTTTATACTGTAGAGATCATATGTGCAGTTCACTGCATACCATGCATTAAATGTTTTTGTATAGATAGCTTTTCATCATGAAATATTAAGTGCTTTGAGATCTGTTACTTAAAGATTCTTAGTGGGAACTGGGTACTGAGATGACAGTAAGATGTGATTTGTTATGGCACTGAATATTACACATTACTGTAACAATTGGCAAAATTTCCATCACTCCATTTATCCCATAGGAAATCTCTTGTTGATAAGAACAGCTTTTATTCAAAGTAAAGAGTTCTGCATGGTTCTTTGCATTGTTTTTGTGATAAAGGTTAACTGGTAGGTCCTAATTTGATATTTCATGTGGAGTGCATTCATATATTTGAAGAACGTTGGATAAAACTGAGATCCTGCCATTGCAAGGGCATATCTGCCCTAAGGGTGCTACCCTGAAGAACAGATCCTAATCTGAAATTTATTTATGTTTGCTTGTCTGTGTACACACATGGGAGAATGTTGCATCTAACTTGAGTAGAGACAGCTTCAATCCTATTAGTTTTTGTGAGAGGTTACTTGTTTAAAATGCACCTGCAACTGGATCTTGGTTGAGTAAGGAACTGTACCTGTAGCATTTACATACAGGCTTTTTTTGTTCTTTTGCAAAAGACTTTAGAAAGGTCCTGGGCATTATTTTCTGATCCTTTGGTGTTTAAATAACAGGTAATGTGTAGAAATTGTATGAATGTAGATGATCTATATTTTTAGGCAAGCCAAAAAGATCTTCATAAAGGCCTCTTTTTCACAGCACAGTTACTACTGGCAGGTGAGCATAAGCTTGGTGCTCTCACAGCTGCTCTGGCAGCCCCTGGTTTGACACCTGAGCGTGCTGCTGCTAGGGAGGGGCAGCAGCAGGGCTGGGGAGCTGCTCTGCCCGCTTCAGCCTGCTGCATCCTGGAGCTGTCCATAATGAATATTCTCTTTTGGTTCTCTGCAGGTGTGTAATTAATGGGAGAAACTATTTGAGAGTGAGCCGCAGGTATAGGGCATTGTGGCCAGCTGCCTAATTATTGTCATTAGGAAACGTTTGGAAGTTGCTGGTGTGCACTTTTAGAAACCTAACAGTGAGGGAATCTCTCTAGATTTTGATGGATTTGTCCATTGTATTAAAAGATGCTTAAAGTTATTAGATGTGTAGTGTTGAAGCATTAATTTTCTAAACATATTTATCAAGAAGAGATAATAATTGTAGTCTTCTTCATAGTATTATACACATCACACTCCTTTTAGCCGATTTTTTCCCTGCAACTGTGCCATATTTTAATTAACATATTTGAAAACGGGTATGAAAACTTGTGCGTTTATAATTGCATCTTCAATATTAATATAATTGTGTTTTCAAAATGGTGTCTTTACCATACAAAAAGGGCCTAGAATTAGGGTAAGTTATAATGATCCTCAAGAAAATACTGGGGTTATATGTGAAGCAGATGGCATTCCTTTTCAGTGGGGAAAGGAAGAAGCAGCCTGGATGAAAAGGAACTCTTCTCTGTGGACTCAGGGCTTTGCTATGAAATGACTCAGAGTGAACAGGGTACTTTCCACAGAGGTACACCCAGAATAACCCACTCATTGCTCTCCATGAATTCTTTGAGCCCAGAAAAATCCCTTTGTCCATCTTGCTTTTAAAAACACATACTTCATTGTGACAGCTGTATTTGCTACTCCGTTTGCTTTCCTGTTTCTTAGTGGAATGAAGAACATGGAGACACGAGCTACCTCTTGTGTTCAATCTGTTTAATTACACTCAAGGGCTTTTTTTGGTTTTGTTTTTTTCTTTGTTTGTTTGGGTTTTTGGTTTTTTGTTTTTGTTTTTTTTTCTTTCCCTTCCCCACAAACGGTGGGGCAATTAATAGCTTTTGTTAAGATTCCAAATAATTTTCTGAAATATTAAAAATAGTCTTTTTTTTTTTTTCTGTTATGCAGGGAGGTAGATGAGGCAATATTTCTACCTGTATGTGAGATACAAGACCTTTTTATGGAAGAGCTTATCTTCATTTTGCATTGATGAAAGTCAGTATGTGTTAAAGATATCAAAGATAGGAATTTACAAAGTTGGGTTTTTTTGCACTTTCTATTAAAATGTTGCAAAATCTGTAACTTCTTCAGAGACATGTAGGTCACTATAAATGAAGATGGATAAAATAACTATAGGTGCAGTTTTATGGCATACATTTTTTAGTGTTTGTTTAATGGACAACAAAAAATGTATAGGAAATGCCAGCAAATGACGGTGACTATTGGATCATCTTTTCCCCTAGGTGTTTGGGAAATCTTTGCCGTATTTAAAAGCTGTTTATGGAGAATGTGGCCAGCTAATTTGTAATACTAGTGTATCTGTTTTGTCTTAAAGAATTCAAATATGTTTATCTTCTGTAAAAGGAACACATAATGCTACAGCTTTTATAACATATTGTAGTATGATCTAAGGTATCAAAATCATGTCATTGCTTGAAAGTTCAGAGTTCTCTTTTCAGGAAGATGTTGTTACAGCCTACAGCTCTTCAGCCTTCTTGATTCGAGGACTCCTAGACTTTTCCTTTATTAATTTCTGAATTGGTTTTTTCTATTTCTTATTCCAAATATTCCAACTTATTCCAACTATAGGAGACATATCAGATATATGAAACTATTTTGAATGTGAAATTAAGAAAAAAAATAATCAGAATTTTTATAATTTTTGGAGGACAAAGACTACTAATTCTGATTTGGAGTGATAACAGTATAAGTGCAAAAGTAATTTCATAATGTGTTTATCTCCTTAATCAGACAGTTTAAAACTGAAAAATGCTGCTTTATTTCTAAATTAGTTGACAGCAGAACAGCAAGGTACCAGGAGCATGACTGGTGTCAAGTGGAAATTTATTACTTGAATTACAACACTGTACTTGATCCAGACCAGTAGAGCTGCAGATTTGTAAAACTGTCTAAATAAATACCTGAGAGCATGGTGGTGTGACAAAGAACTTCTCCTGCAACTGCAGAGTAGCACATAAGAGAAAGAGTGAAATATTCTGCTGTTTGTTTAAATGTTGGATTTGGGGTCTTCTGTCCAACTTTCATACATCCACATGTGTGTAAACATGAAGATAGGCTCTCTGGAACTCAGTAGCTCTGGAACTGAGTTTTTTTCAGTGGATATCTAGTACCAGCTGTAAATGAGAATGCAAAATATTAACAATGTATGGAAAATATCACAAGAATAGGGACTTTTGAGTGCTTGACTGCAGTCTCCTCCGTGATGATTGAATATGGTTTAAACCCAACAGTTCCTGTTTATGTTTGAGGTTAACTTCTCAGATGTTTAAAGCTGTCCCTGTCAATAATTTGGTCCCCTTTTTATCCTTAAATTTTTGCTCTTGGATCCTTTTGCTTTCTTGTTATTGACAGGTAGCTGAAGAAGATTTTCATTCTCCTTCTAGTTTATTTGAGCCCTGAAATGTTTTTGTTATCTACAGTGTAGCAGGAATGTAGTGCAAAATATTTGTGCTGGATCTTTCTGTGCATTTTATAACAGCAAAGTTGCTTGTGGAGAGGCATAAGCATGAGTTTATTTCCTATTTCAGTAAACTGTTCCATTAAGCACAGTACTTCTTGATTATGGGATCTACTTTCTAATTCTTTATTTCTTACAGCATTTTATGTGTGTCACAAATATATATCACCACGCAGGTTTGTATATATTTCACATGGCCTTGGAGTGTGCTTTAAACGTTATTATTTTTCTAAATATAAACACACTTTTTTTCCCCCTTATGTTGTCACAACACATAGTGAACCCAGGTGCCATTCTTGAGGAGTTCTGACTTTCTGGTATGGCGTATCCCTGGCCCATCTGCATGGTTCAGCTGAGGGTGCTGAGTGGATGAGCTGGCTCACTCGTTAGCTTTGTCTGGATACACTTTCTTATGGGTTTCCCACAATTTACCTGGTGTGCACAAGTTTTGCAGTTTATTTGTGCACAAAATCCAGTGGAGATCCCTTCCTGTGGTTTATTTAGATGAGGGGTAAATGGCTTAAGGCTTGCTTTCAGCTGAGATGTGGAATCTGTGAGCTTTCCTTCGATGCTCTTGTCCAAGCTCTGCCAGGGCAGGATGGAGATGCCTCATGGGCAGAGCAGATTACACCACTGCTGCTCTTAATTCTGATAAATGATACCAGTTTTGCAACGTAGCCATTTTCAAACATGGACATTTTCAAAATTTATTCACAGTGAACAGTTCACACTTGGATGTGGTTAGTTGTTTGTTTAAATACACTGCATTGCAGCCTTGGGCTTTTCTTGATTTAAACCCTTCACTCAGGTTTTTTTGGCTATATTAAGTATCTCAGTCTGAATTGAAGGCAGTGGAATGTGTGGCTGCTGTGTACATGTGGCTCTGGTAGGGGGGATCCTGGCCAAGCCTTGGAGACAGCATTTATGTTCCTATGAACCTGACTGTCTCCAGTAAATGCTGCCCATCCCAAAGCAATATTTTCCCCTGGAAGACGGTACATTTAGTGCTGGATGAGTAGGTAAAGTAATTTCAAGGAGGAAGAAGTATTTCACTCTTGTTTTATATATTTAGGAAGCTGCTGCTGCTTTTTTCATTTCCTTCACTTTAAATGGTTTTATCTATTTCAGGATGTTTCAAGTTATTATTCTAGACAGTCACTTAAATAAAAATAAACAATTTAAAATACATCATTAAAAAGTATGTTGTTCCCAAAATGGAGTCAATGATGTGTCCCACAGGACCAGAAAATGAACCTCAGAATATTATGGACAATTTAAAATGGGCAGATTTAATTATAGCAGGAGTGTGCAATTACTGAATGAGGTATGAGAGACATGGGAAATGTTCCCATCTAAATAATGACCAGAATGTGCTTGTTCTAATAATATTCCATAACACATTTAGGGTCCTAGGATTACAACACTTTCAGGTTATTAGAAGACGATGATAATAGTGTGTTTTATTGCCAAATTACTACCATACTCTCTGAGGTATGAAGTGATATTAATGACCATTTTCAATGAGGAATAACATTTTGCAACATCAGTAGCATTTAACCATATTAAAATATGTTGTGTTGTGCAGTAAAGCCCTGGGGTATAGAGATGAAAACTAAAGGGTTTAATTTTGAGATGCAATTGGGAAATTATTTGGACATTCAAAAAAGCTTTAGAGTAAAAATACATTAATGAAGTAAGTTTTTTAACTATATGCAATAGTAAAAGATGCATGGGTATTACCTGATTGTAATTTTGGTTTATAAAAATGTTAAAATCAGTGCATGGCTTATATTCTGTTTAGTTGCAATATAAAATTTCAGTTATCTACGTGTCTGTTAAATCTAGAAATGAACCAATAAAAGAGAGAATTAGTACATATGTGTAAAGGAATGCTGCTTGGAATGCATATTAAAAATATTTTTCATAGCAGAGGAAGCTTCACAGCATAGGTGACAAGATAACATTCAGTTTCTCTGGTAGCATATTCGCTTAATGAGGAGAGCTCTGTGTTCATACGATTTACCAACAGTCATTCTTTACAGATTTGTCTGCCTCTTTAACTGTAAATATTGCAGTATTTGTTTTGCCAAGGTCAGATGCTCAGACTTGGTGACATTATTGTCATTGATCTAATCAACTGTAACTCTCACACCATCTGGTTAAGTTATTATGTTAATTCAGAGTAAATAAGTTAATTCCAGTCACTCAGAACTGCCAAAGATGGGAATTTTTATGATGTCAAAATATGTCTCTGAAGCTAAATAAACCCTCTGTACATCTTGTGTTTTATGGAATGTTGTAAAAACTAAAGATGTATTTTCCTATGGGAGCATCACTTTCATTTGCTTAAAACAAATCTGAGTTTTATTTAGAGTCGTAAAAATAAGGAAATCATATTGTGGTTTTATAGTTACTGTAAAATGCCATAAAATATTTCTAAGTTGCCATCTTCTGTTGAGTCAGCAGCTGAAGAGTTGCGTATGATACACATTCTAATTGTATATTATATCATTTTATACTATACAAATACTGTTAAATGGGCTTCATAGGATACATTAAGGATTGGTTTGCAGCCATGATCTTGCATTTAATGTCAGATCTGGAAGCGTCAGAATGACAAAGCTTGACTTGGATCTGTGCAGAAATAATGTGAACAACTTGCTGTCTGTTGACTTAGAGCTTTAGTTCTGCTTAAAGATATGAAAGTTAAATCTGTCCTGAATTCTGTGCTAGATCATGGAAGCTTCAGTTCTGTTCTCCCTTAATGTACAAAGATCATGATTTGAGTGGAAATTCAAGAGGTTACATTTTAGAAATCCTTGGAATTTGTTGGAAGTTTGTCATATCATTCTCGTGTTGACAATGTGTCTTCATAAAATGAAGAAGCATTCAGCGTTTAAACTAAAATCTGTGTTTTGAAATCCTGGGTTAGAATCACAAGAGTCTGATGAAATATTAAGGACTGGAAATGCTGAAATTTTAGTTAGGACTTGAATGAATCCTGGTTCAGCTTAGATTTGATGTGTACCTTTTCTTTCCATACTGATTTGAAATCGTCCGTCTGTGGCTCTTAACCTGGGGATACTCCAGCTGTTGCTGCTTTTCTTATCTCACAGTTATTTTGCTATTTAAGATTAAAATAAAGAATTTGTTCTCATCATAAACAGAAACTTGGTTAGGCCATGTCAGGATAATGAAATCTGGAATCCCACAAGTGTTCCTGGTTTAGAGCTGTAGGGCACTGCAGAGGTGTTGTCTGGTAGCTTTGATACAGGAGCATGGCCTTGGGAGCTGTTGTGTCTAAATGAACAGAGTAATTTGAAAGGCTCTCAGGGAAGTATTAGTGTTGGTGGCATAATATGCAAATTATGTGCTTGGCAACATGGTGTGTAATGCAATTTGAGATGCAGTTTTAACTAGTCCAGTTTTCTGCCTAATAACTTAAAAGCAATATAGAGACTTAAATATGAAGCTATTTATGTTGGTCTCACAGTTTAATATGGTTTATTGGATTGGATATTGTTTAAATAAAAGCAAGCTTGCATATGGAGGTGCACAAGTGTAATAAATGGCTCTTGTAAGTAGTGATAATAGCTTGATTTTTGCAAACACTGGTAAGTCTGAAATGTATATAGTTTTCTGATGGCAGAAACAAGTAAATGAACTCTTTTTTCCCATTCTGTATTCAGAAGTACAATCATCTGCTATGAAGTAAAAAAGTAGGAAGTAGGGACCTCTTCTCCTAGCAAAATTTATTTATGCTAAAATAATATTTTTAATGCATTTAGTTTGGCTGGCTTTGAATGAAACTTACCATGTCTCTGTGTACAGGTTTTTTTTTCTCTGTATTTCTTAAAAAAAAGAGATGTAGTAGCAAAGTAACTTTATTCATCCAAAAGGTTTGTAGTGATCCCTCTCAGTAGGAAGATGTCTCAGTATATTCACAGGAGATACATATATGTATATGTGCATATATATATATGTGTGTGTGTGTG
>VYZP01067318.1:0-18247 GCA_013400635.1 Hypocryptadius cinnamomeus
ACCAGTCCCAAACCAATCCCAAACCAACCCCAAACCAACCCCAAACCAATCTCAAACCAATCCCAAACCAATCCCAAACCAATCCCAATCCAGTTCCAAACCAGTCCCAAACCAGTCCCAAACCAATCCCAAACCAACCATAAATGCAGGAAGTGCTCACCCCAGACATTTCCCACAATTTGGAGCCAACTGGGCTCAGGGGCTTTGACTCCTTCCACTGGGATTTCACTGGGATTTCCTCCCTGAGGAGCTCCTTCCCGCTTTGCTCAGCAACACAAAGACATCAAATACGTGAAAAAATTCACTTATTTTAGGTAAAAAGAGGCTTGTTGGAGTTGCTACCTGAGTTGCTCGGGTATAGAGAGGTGCAAAGGCTCCTTTTGGGAACCTGGCACAGTTTTAGCCCAGGGAGATGAGGTAACACAAATTATTTCCCTCCCTGGATGATGTGGGGAGAACCCTGGACTGGGAAAGTGTTAAAGGCCCCTCCTGGGAGTCCCATCCCCATCATCCATGGGGAGCAAGGGGTTTGGGAGGTAAAACCCCAGGAAAGGAAAGGGTGTGAGGGGGAATTCAGCAGCAAATCCCCTCCTCCAGCCCTACCATCCAGGCAGAAACCAGATCCCAGGCTCAGAGCCACAGGGCCACACAGACACTGAGTCAAAATTTCATGTACTTCCCTTAAATGATGATGTAATTCCAAACTTCTCCACAGTTCAGGAAAATTAATGACTCAGCGTCTTGTTTCAGCTCCCTCCAGCCGTGCTTTCAGCTTTGGTCAGCATCAAACAGGGATTTTTTGGGGGCTGGGAGGGGGGATGAGGGATCTGGCTGTTGTTGCCATCAAATCCATGTCACAAATCCCTCCAAGCTCCGTTTTGGGAACAGCACACGTGGCATTGGTATCAAGTAACAGCCTTTGCATGCTCAAGGAGAGAGGGAAACAGCAAAGGAAAAAGGGAAATGAAAGCAGGCAGAGGAAAAAAAAATCCCACATAAAAATAGGGAAAATGTGAGTGAAATGGAGATTATGATTCAGTTTTCTAACCACAGCTTCAAGGTCCTGATTTGTGAACAGGATGTGACTTCATGCTCTTGTGGGCACCAGGAACCAAAACGGGTGAGAGAATCCTTCTGGAGCTTCAGGTCTAATTCTGTTTGGGAAAGAAAAATCCCCAAATCCTTTCCATTGGTAGATTTGGAGTCCCAATTCTCAGGAGAATCTGTCTCAGCTCCTGCCCTGTTCTACCACTTCTGGCAGCCTCCAGAGCCAGGGGGAAACTGCTCCTTCACAGGAAGGAAGAAATTGAACCTTTAGGAATTGCCAATTCTTCATCTTCTTTTTCTGCCTCTGTCAGGGTCAGGATTGAAAGCACTTGAGATGGTATTTCGTGTTCAGGCTCAAATATTTATTATTTCTTGTCTCTGTTAGAGTCTTACAAGTCGTGAGCTCTACAGCATTCTACTAACAAGGTACAAAATGGCTAACTCTCTCTCTGTACAAGGCCTTTTAAGGCTAAACTGTCCAATTAAGAAATGACACCTAAATTATTTTCACTTTTAACCCAATACCCAACCACCCGTGCCCACAATGGGGACTTTTTATCCAATGACACAAAACCACCCAAAGCCATGGAGAAGAAGGTGAAGAAGAAGGAGCAGTTCCACCTTAAACCCTCCATCTTGCTTTATATCTATGACTGTATTCTAAACCCTTAAACTCTGAGTTTCCCACCCTGTGATATCACACACTTCTATTCAAACTGCACACCCACAATCCCAGTTCTGTCATTCCATTCTGGAAGCTTCTGCAGGGCCTCAGGTCAATGCAGTGTTCTCCTGGGGGTCAGTGCCTGGCAGCACAGAAAGTCTGGAATTCTCACTATCCAGGGTTCCAACAAGGAATGATGAAAGAACAAATGGTGGCAGCTGCAAACCTTCCTGCCTGGCAGCTGCTGGGTCACAGTGTGACACTGCCACTGCAGCACATGAGGACTTCAGCTCTTGGAACCTCAGCTGGCAGGAATCGCTCACTCAGCCTCTGCTGCAGAGTTTAAAGTGCTGTCAGAGAGGTGAACCCCACGTGGCCCCATCTTTGCAGCCCAAATTTTGGCTGAGAAGGACACTGGCGCCTGGCTGGGATCAGGAATAGTGTGGCCAGCAGGAGCAGGGCAGGGATTGTCCCCTGTGCTGGGCCCTGGGTTTGGTTTTGGGGCCCTCGCTTCAAAATGACCTTGAGGGATTGGAGAGTGTCCAAAGGGCAGTGGAGATGGAAAAGGGGCTGGAAAACAAATCCTGGGAGGAGCAGCTGAACTGGGGGTTCAGCCTGGAGAAAAGGGGGCTCAGGGGGGACCTCACTGCTCTGCACAACTCCTGACAGGAGGGGCAGGGAAAGGAGGAGAGGAAAGGGCCTCAAATGGCACCAGGGGAGGCTCAGGTTGGAGACTGGGAAAGAAAATTTCCCTGACAGAGTGGTCAGGCCTTGGGATGAGCTGCCCAGGGAGGTTTCGAGGCACTGTCTGTGGGAGTGTTCAGGAGGAGTCTGGATGTGGCCCTTGGGGACAGGGTTTGGGGTGATGGCACTGGATGATCCTGAGGGGCTCTTCCCACCCTGATGATTCCATGATCCTGTGATTCTGCCCACTTGGATTTGCAGGTGCTGCTTTAAGGTCTCCAGCCCTTCCTTTCAGCCCAGGGAGGAAAGCAGTGAAGGTTTGGGAATGTGATGATGCTTCTGATGGTGCTGCCATGGACTGAGGGCAGATTTCCTCCTGTCCAACTGAGGAAGCCTTGTGCAGGCTGAGCCAGAGCAGAGGCTGGACAGAGCTAAAGAATAAAGCAGGGATTGATTCCAAGGATCTCCTCCATGGATGCACCTTGGGCAGCACAAGAGCCCAGCCAGGGCTGCACCCAAGATGAACCAAAATGGTCCCAAAATGCACGAGCGCTCCCGGGGTCTCTCCCTGTGATCAGCTCTGCTCCATGTGCAGATTGCAGTTCATTGGCCAATTCCAGCTTTAGCCCATGCACTCCCATCCTGCTTGTTTTTCTCTCTCCAGCCCACGCTGGTTGTGCTCTTGGCCTGAGATTTGGATCATTTGTCCTTGGTGCCCAGCTGGAGCAGGAATTGTTTTGTCTCCCTGCTCTGTGCACAGAGCTCACCATCCCCTCATGTGAAGCCCAGACCCACACACTAAAGCAGCACAGGTTCTGAAAAATAGAAAAGCTAAAATTTAAGGCATCAAAACCTTCCCCAGGCTGAGGGTGCTCAGGAATGGTGATCCAAAGGTGTGGGAAGATGCTCTGCCTGCAGTTGGGGTAAAACCATTCCAACACCCCCAAATTTGCAGAGCTGTTGGTGGTGAATGGCTGCTGTTGGGCTTGGAAGCCAAACCCAAAGTGAAACCAGCCTGACTCATCAATCCCAAAGTTCAACTTCCCAACAGAAACTGGAACAAGGGAGGATTTGACAGGCAGAGCACCTGACAAACGACCCAGCAAGGGAAAGTACTGATAACTTATCTAAAGCTGCTGCGCTGACACAGCTGGGACAGCTGACTGACACTTCATCCCGTAAAAACCCAATCCCACTTTTCAGCTGGACGGTTTCCCATCATAATTTTTCTTTGGGAGTGTGTGGAGATTCCTCCCTGGAGTGGGGACACCTTTGAGGTCGCTCCTTGAGGCTGAGTGAGATTTTCCCCCTTTCCTTGCTCTGGGTGAGTAACATCAAACTCTACTTAATAATTATTTTTCCTAATTTTAATATAATTGCTTTAAAATAGTGAACTCTACCTGCAGTTTTATCTACCTGTGTGGTGTGGTAAATAACTCTGATTAAGGTATTTTATTATAAATATCATTATAAATTATTTATATATATAAATATCAATCCTTATATCCTTAGTCCTATAAAAAGCTGCATAAATTATATTAATTACAGCTCTGTAAAGTTTTAGACACTACTCCTGCAGACTCTGCTGTGTTTTTCAGGGCATTCATTCCTTTTGTGGGGTACCAGGGGGTGTATTAGGAAATCCTGGGATCTGAACTGAGCTTTGGGATGTGAGGGACAAGGATGGGATGGGAGGAGGCACTCGGGATCCCAGCCCTGACGTGGGGATCCTGGATTATTTCTTAGTCCTGTGTGAGGTGTCCTCGTCCTCTGCAGCCTTCCCAGGGTCACATTCCTGCCCCATGGGATGATTCCAGCAATTCCATCATTTTTTACCCCTGAAAACCACCCTGAATGGCCACCACACACTCTAAAGTCCTTTTTAAGGTCTCAGAAGGTGTTTTGCATTTTCTTTTCTGGCTTCCCCCAATGTGTGCAGCCCGGGATGAATATAAACCCTGGGACAAGCGAGATTTGGAGCAGATCCCACTGTCCTCCACACCCAAATCTCCCAATTTATTTTCTTATCCCATCCAACCCTGCCCACGGTGCCTTTCCTTCCTCCACTTCTTCTCCCTCAGCTCGAGCCCACGAGACATTTCCAACATTAGCAATGGTTCAGTGCATAATGGTTTTCAAAGCCTCGCTGTATCTCCTCTAAATGAGAAAAATAAATATCTGGGGAGCTCTTGCACATGTCAACAGTGAAGCAATTTGTGTAGGCAGCTCTGGAAACAGTGACAGAGTGAGGAGCTGTGCATAACTTGGTAATAATATCATCACTGTCTAGACAACTCCACAATTAACAGCCAGACAGACCCAGGCCTTCTTTAAGGAGCCTCCAACAATAAAAAATATTCCTCCACAGGGAAGAAAGCCACAGCTCTCTCTCCCTGCTACCTTGCACAGGAACATTGGAATTAATTCTCTTTAAGAGGCTTTCGAAGAGGAGCTGCTTTTCTCAAGTGTTTGCAAAAATTGCCTTTGGTGAGGATCTTCCTGTTAAAACATCTGGTTTAATATTCTCTGAAATGGTCATTCTGGGCTGCTTCTCTTCTTTTTATGCACTTCAAAAAATGTTATTTTTAAAGCTGTACCAATATTGGGGAAAACTCTGGATGAATAAAGGGTCTCTGCACAAAACTTCCAGGGAGATTCAAAACCCCAAGTTTTGACTCTTCACTAATTCATAGGCCCAAGGCTGCTCTCACTTCCTGATTTTTGTCTGATCCCCAACCACAGCCACATTCCATAGGGATAATCCCAGGGCAAAGGGAGAGTGTTGCCCTCAGATTTTACTCTTTAATATAGAACAACTTTATTATCTATTGTTTATTCTATATCCTGCAGATTTTGTCCTGGGAGGCTGCAGGCAGGAATGACAGTTTCTTATCCAAAAAACTGACTAGAGAATGAAGGAAAAAATTCTTCAAATTCCCAGTTTTCCAATGGAAGTCAAGGCTTATCTCTTCTCTCCTGACTCAGCCTCACCAAGGGTCACATCCAGGGAGTGACACTGGAATGAGATGATTTTTAAGGTCCCTTCCAAGCCAACACATTCCATGAGTATCAGCCTTTTGTAGGACCCAGTTCTGGCTTGAGGCACCACGAGGGTTCGGGAATGGGCACCATGGAAAACTCGTGCCTTGGAAAGGAAAAAAACCCAAATCCTTTCCAGTGAGGACATTTCCCGTTTGGAGCTGATGTTGATGGCACCAGCAGCACCTTCCATGGCAGGGATGGGAAGTGATGTCAGCTCAGGAATGTTTTCCCTCAGTGCTCCCAGGCCAAGGCAAACGGGGCTTGGGGAGTTCTCCCATCCCTGCCCTCCCAGCCCACGTCAGCTGAGTTTTGTTAGGAAACACATCCCGAGGTGTCTTTTCCTCCCTGCCAGGTTGCAGGATGATTGTGGGGTTGGCTTTTCATCCTTCCCTGCTTTGAGGAGCAGCCCCAGAGCTGTGAGTGCTGGCACCATGACTCAGCTGCTGCTGCTGCTGCTCTGAGTTCAGCTGGAGGCTCCTGGGCTGCTTTTCCAGTGAGGAATATGACGAGCAACACCCCAAAGATGTGGGAAGGTCATCAGAATGTGACAGGGGAGCAGAATAAAGACAATTTTGTGCATGCTTCCCACACTGACATGAAAGAGGAGCAGGGTGACGTGGTTCTAAACCAGGAGCTGGCTCTGCAGATTTTGGAAGTAGAAAAAACCAAATCTCAATTTTATTTTTTTTAAAAAACAATCCACAAAAAATGTTTGTTCTTAGCACTGGAAACATCTCCAAGGAAGACAGGGCTGGAACAATGTGTTTTTTCCTTGGACATCTGCAACATCCATGGGAATGTTCCCCTCCTGAAATCAGGAGGGTCAAGAGTTGAGCTGAGCTTGTCAAAGCTTTGTTCATGACCAGGACCAAACCCATGGCAGAGAAACTCCCACTCCGAGTTCTGGGGATGACAGGAGGGTTTTGTGGAAATGTCTCTCCACACCCAGAGCTAAGGAAAGAAACTCTGGTCAATATTCCAAAGGCTCAGGCTGGGGAGGGGATGGGGCTCAGCAGCACTGGCTGTGCTCCAGCCTGGAGCCAAGTTTAGATGTGGACAACTGAACGTGGTGCCACAAAAACCTGCTCATTCCCTCTGCCCCCGGTTTCACAGGATCTTGGAATCATCAGGGTGGGAAGGGACCTTCAGCATCACCCAGTGCCACCCCAGTGCCACCAGCATCACCCCAAACCCTGTCCCCAAGGCCACATCCAGACTCCTCTGGGACAATTCCAGTGACTCCAAACCTCCCTGGGCAGCTCAGCCCAAGGCCTGACCACTCTGACAGGGAAATTTTCTGTCCCAATCTCCAACCTGAGCCTCCCCTGGTGCCATTTGAGGCCATTTCCTCTCCTCCTTTCCCTTGGGACAGGGCAGCAGAGCCTGACCCCCCCCTCACTGCCCCTCCTGTCAGGACTTGTGCAGAGCAATGAGGTCCCCCCTGAGCTTTAATTTTGACTTTCATATTTGTGCCAATTCTGACAGCCTTTGATTTCCCTGTTCCTCATTTAAGTCAGCAGTGTCAGCCTGCAAATTGCAAGGCAAGAATTGCACAGGGAGCAGCTCCTGTCCTATTAAAAATCTCCTCTTCCTGCTGGATTTGGATGGTGGTGGCTCCAATTTTGCTCCCCATGCATGAGCAGGTTCCTTCCTGGATGATCTTCAAAAATCAGTTCAGGATTCACTCTGGAAATAAATTCTGTGGGAGATTTGACCATTCCTGTGCTCAGTGTTTAGGAAATTAAACAATTCCTGGTGAAGCATCAGGGAGAAGGCAACCTGTGCTCCTGATTATCCCAAGGAACTCCATGTGAAGCTTCCTCATGGAGCAGAGTAATCCTTTACCTCAAGGACTGCAAAATCCCTAGAACTCCATTTTCCCTGGTGTCCCTGAGATGTTCCATGGGATTGGGCTAAACCAGAGTGAATTCCAAGCCCAGCTGATCTCATCCCAGGTTTTACAGAGTGTGGAAGTGGGAGCAAAAGGCAGTGGGATGATCTGTGTGTCTGGGGCAGCAGGTGAGACCATCCCGCTGTGCCAGAGCTGCCTTTGGATGCTGCAGCAGGCCTGGAATGCTTTCCCTGGTGTCTTGGCCACTGATCTGAAGTTTCTGCTAAGGGAAACGCTCAAGTCTGGAAAATTATTGTTCTGCTTCACAGACATACTTGGGAAATCAGAACATCCCCACGGAGGACATGAGTTCATCCCTACCCTCAGACTTTTCCCCCTGGAACATTTGGGGAACACTTTGGACAATGCAGGAGACCAAAAGGAGACAGAGAACTCCACCACTTCCCAAAATTGTGGCCATATTCCAGTCCAGCTATTGGCCTGAAGAAAAAAAGGGAAGGAGATGATGAGTTTGAAGCCTTTTTCCCACTCCTGGGTAGGGAGCAGTCAGGTTTTGGGGAATGCTTGAATTCCTCAGCATCTGCTCCTCTGGGACACCAGGTTGGGAGAAGGGAGGGGATCAGTGAAGCAACTCCCAGACCAAATTTCCAAACAATCCAAGCACAAAGACGTCCTTGAAAAGCTCCTCTTTAAAGAGTTTTTTGAAAGCTGTCCATGGAAGCAAAGGCTGGAAAACTCTTTACCAATTCAAAACCCCTCATAACTGCCTCATGTTCCTTTAAGAGGGGTTTCCTATCAAATCCTGGCTGCTGAAGGCAGCAGATTCCAGCAAAACTCCTTTCACCAATGGATACAATTCATTCTATTTAAAAAAAAAAAAGAGCAATCCTGGCTGTCCTGGCTGTGTAGGTGGGTGAGAAAATGTGAACAGCTGCTCTCGCTGCAGGAGCAGCCTGCCAAAAATCCTTGTGCTGTGAACAACTGTGCTAAATTTGGTTCCTGCTTTGGATTACTCAGTAGCCAGGCTCTCTCCCTGCTCTCACCCCAAACACAAGCCCCTCTCTATCAAAGGCAGATGATTCCAGAGGCTGTCATCAGGCACCTGGGAACGGCAGCACTTCCCACAAAATCCAGTTCTGACAGATGAGGGGGAAACAACTCAGTTTTGGCAAGTGAGGAGGGAACAACTCTGGCACTAGAGACACTCCTGGGGACAGCTGAGCCTCAGGGAACTGGCCCTGGTGAGGCAGGGATAACACATTCCATGCTCCTGAGCCTGGAGTGCCAGGAGAGAGGTTGGGATGGCACCACATCCAGGGGGATGCAGAGCCCCCCTCACGCTGCTTGTGCCCCTCTGTGATGGATCTGCCACGTCCAAATGGGATGGAGAATGTCCAGGGCAGGGAACAGAGCTGGGGAAGGGGCTGGAAAACTCCTGAGGGAGCTGGGAAGGGGCTCAGCCTGGAGAAAAGGAGGCTCAGGAGGGACCTCATTGCTCTGCACAACTCCTGCCAGGAGGGGCAGGGAAAGGAGGAGAGGAAATGGCCTCAAATGGCACCAGGGGAGGCTCAGGTTGGAGATTGGGACAGAAAATTTCCCTGCAGAGTGGTCAGGCCTTGGGATGAGCTGCCCAGGGAGGTTTGGAGTCACTGGAATTGTCCCAGAGGAGTCTGGATGTGGCCTTGGGGACAGGGTTTGGGGTGATGCTGGTGGCACTGGGGTGGCACTGGGTGATCCTGAGGGCTCTTCCCACCTTGGTGATTCCAGAACTCTGGAATGCACCCCTTGGGGCTGAGCTGGAGACCTCCATGAGAAGAGTCTGGTGGAGGTGGACATTTGTTCCTTATCCCATGGAAAGGTGGGAGTCACTCTCCCTGTCATTACCTGGAGCATTTCCCCTTTTCTGCTGCCCAGTGAGTCCAGTTTGAAACCAGGATTTCAACCACAGCCACCACCAAACCCCCTGCAGCACAGCCAGCCTGGAATGGGGGTGTCTGCAGAGCTCCTGGGGTGCTGTGATAGGAAATCCTCACAGATCCATGGAGTCACCAAAGCTGGAAGAGCCCTCCAGGATCATCCAGTCCCACCACCAGCCCAGCACCACCAGCATCACCCCAACTCTGACATCACCCTCAGCAATCCCAGAGCCTGAAGGCACTGCTGAACTTCCTGTGGGCCACAACTTTTTCCCATTTTTCAGAGAAAATCCTCCACAAGCAATCAATACTTTTACGACCCACGTCTTTATCCCGTTGTTTCCTTTTATCCTGCAGTTTTCTGGATGAAGGGCTTGGCTCTCAATTAACTGGAGATTTAACGAGGAGGCCAAGTGGTGATGGGGAGGCACAAAACCAACACCAGGGATGTGCAGAGTTGGGGGCTTAGTGAAGACCCTTTAATTAAGATGAGGTCATTCCACCCTCCCTCCCCTCTGTGAGGAAATGATGGATGTTCCATCCTGGTGTGTTATTAGGATCACATCAGCTGTCTGTGAAGTAGCAGGGAAACTCTGCCTTTGATGTGTCAGGTACCTAATGAAGATGAAATTCTGGGGGCAGATCTTTCTGCTCAGCCTTTCCTACAAAATCCCAGCGAAACCTCTGGGCTTTAAACCCCTTCAGAGGAGCAGGAGCTGCTCAGTGTCCATCCTTTCCAACTTCAGGGATGATTTTCTCCCAGTCCTTTGGTCTGCACACCTCCAAAGGCTCCAAACTCATCACCGTGTCAAGAACCTGTGAGGAAGTCATGTTCCCATTATCCATACAAAATGGATTAGTTGGGGGATGAAAAGGGCTTGAAAAGGTAAAGCCAGATCTAGGTTCAGTTTCCTAAATGTCAGCACGAGGCAGCTTCTGGCTTCTGTCATGATGCTGAAGAAAAACGAGTTGTTACTCCCATGGTTCAATTTGTTAAAAGTATTTATTGTCCACAAGACAGGAATTGAAGTGTCTTGAAGTGATCCTTAATCCCAGAGGAAAGAGGAATTAAAGGAATGAAGAATTAAAAGGAAATACATCTCTTTTATTAGTCAAAAATTTGTTGGAAAAAATGCATCTCTGGGCAGTTTCATTGCTTGTGCAGGATAAGAAATATTTAGGAATGAAGGAAGGGATTAAAAAACTAAAAAAAAAAAGAGGGAAAAAATTTAAAGAAAAATCCGATTTTTGCTCCAGCACAAAAATCCTCCCTTGAAAATGTGCTTGCACCTCAGCAAGCCTTTTATGGGATCTTGGATGCTTGGGGATGTTTGTGTAATTGCTTCTTGTAAATGAGCTTCTCCTCTGCAACACTTTACAGGAAAGCACTTTCCTTCACCATCTGTTATCCAGTTGTTTTAACTGGCTTTCCAGTTATTTGGAGCAGTCATTTACAAGAACCTTTTTAACCTCCAGAAAATGAAATCATTGAAGCCTCACTGGACTCCCCATGCCTAAAAACTGAGGGGCTGAGGGTTAAAATTCCTGAGAGAGGAGCAGGAATGTGGAAATCAGTGGTGGGCAACCTAAAAGTGCTGATTTTTTTTTAAATTTTTTTTTAATTTTTTTTTTTTTAATGTTCTCAGTGAATTTGTTTATTTGGAGAAAGTAGTTTGGGGGATCTGGAGATGATTTTTCATCTCCAGGTCACTTTTGGGATCTGTGCCATTATCAGCCAGGGGCTGGTCAATGGAAATGAACTTTGGGACTAAAAATGGCTTTGTCAAACACAGAAATTGTGGAATTATGGGATGGTTTGGGCTGGGAGGGACCTCAAAGACCATTCAGTGCCACCCCTGCCATGGGCAGGGACACCTTCCACTGTCCCAGGCTTCTCCAACCCGGCCTTGGACACTTCCAGGGCAGCCACAGCTTTTCTGTTGCAGAGTTTCCCCACCCTCCCAGGGAACAATTCCTTCCCAATATCCCATCTAACCCTGCCCTCTTTCAGTTTAAAACCATTCTTCCTCATCCTGCCACTCTTCACCCATAAAAAAGTAATTTTCCCTTCTTTTTAGAACACCTTTAAGCACAGCTCCTGGGATCCTTCCCTTCTCCAGGTGAACACTCCCAGCTCTCCCAGCCTCTCAGTTATTCCCAGCCTTTCCAGAAGGATAATTCAGTGAAAGTTCAGTTTCTGGAGGTTGGGAGGTGAAGGGTTCAGGTGTCCCTCACCTGCTGGGGTCACCTGCAGGCTTTTCCCAAGGAAAATGTCTTTGGGATCACACAGAGACCTCAGCACTTCAACTTCTGGGAGATAAAATAATTTTAAGAGGATAAGAAAAGTTTGGGAATGAAGGAAGGGATTAAAAAGTTTAAAAAAATGAGGGTTGGAAGAGAATTCTTTTTCTCCACCCCCTTTTCCTGTTCTCTCCACAACACAAAACTCAGCTCCTCCTCCTTTTCCCTGGGGGACATTCGTGACACAAAACACCTCACAAGTGGCAGCATGGGCAAAAATCCACCAAACTCCTCCTGAGGTGCCAAAGATGGGAATCTGGGCATCTGGAAAGCAGCAGCCACCACGGGAAGATCCAGGATTTTGCCACGTGCAGACGGTGTCGCTGCTGGAGGAGCCTGACCCTGCTCCAAGAGGTTGTGCTGGGCACAGAGAGCCCCTGGCATGGTGCCAGCAGAGATCCTGCTGCTTTCCCACTGGGAAACCAGGGGGCTGCAGCTGGGAATGCTGGGACTGCAGTGGCAGGATCAGGGTTTGGCTCCTTGGTGTCCCAAGTCCCCTCTCCCAGCCTCCCTCGGCACCCTGAGGTGCAAAAATCCTCCTGTGCACCCCCGAGGTGCCCCCCTGCTCTCCCTGTTATCCCATGGGATGGAGACGTGTCCTGTAGCCCTTATAATTGTCCATGGGGAGTGTGTCCCAGCAGGGAGGTGCCAAAGGGAATTTAGGTTGGATTTTAGGGAAAGGTTCTTCCCCAGAGGCTGCTGGCACTGCCCAGGCTGCCCAGGGAATGGGCACGGCCCCGAGGCTGCCAGAGCTCCAGGAGCCTTTGGCCAGCGCTGCCAGGGATGCCCAGGGTGGGNCAGGGTTCCAACACCTCCAGTGCAAAACCACCACACAGGGGGAGCAGAGGGAGCCAAGCTTCTCCTGCCTCACTGGAAGTGCAGTGGCACAGGGAAGTGGGAATGTTTATGGTTGGATTTCTGCTGGAGAAAACCAGTGAGAAGGAAAAAAAGAGAGAAAAAAGAAGAAAAATACCCAGAGAGGGAAGAAACCACCAGTGGGAAGGAGAGACAGAAATCCAGTGGAATTATGGATGGCAAGGAGTAAAACCAACATGAGGGCAGTGCTAGAAAAGGGGGAGACCAAAAAGGAAAAAGGGATTTAATAAGAAATTAAATGTAGTGCCTATCCTCGTCTTGGGAGGAGGGCCTGGGTCAGTAATTCATGGAGCAGCTTTCCTTCCAGCCAGGAAAACAGATTCCTTCCTTTTTAAATGGAGGAACAGCTTCAAAACCATGGATGGGAGTTACAGGCCAAAACCAAAATGTTCACAAAGCCGAATTTGTCCCGTGGGATATGAGGAGGCTCAGCCTCAGGGACCTCCAGGTTGGTGCTGTGGGAGCTCTCCAGGGCTGGCAGCCACCTGCACTTCCCTGGAATTCACAGAATCCAGGTGGGAAGAGCCCTCCAGGACCACCCAGTGCCACCCCAGTGCCACCAGCATCACCCCAAACCCTGTCCCCAAGGGCCACATCCAGACTCTGGGGCAATTCCAGTGACTCCAAAGCTCCCTGGGCAACTCATCCCAAGGCCTGACCACTCTGCCAGGGAAATTTTCTTTCCCAATCTCCAACCTGAGCCTTCCCTGGTGCCATTTGAGGCCATTTCTTCTCCTCCTTTCCCTGCCCCTCCTGGCAGGAGTTGTGCAGGGCAATGAGGTCCCCCCTGAGCCTCCTCTTCTACCCCAAACAGCCCCAAATCCCTCAACTGCTCCTCCCAGGATTTGTTTTCCAGCCCCTGGACAATCCCAGCCATCCTCAGGACAAGGAGACATCTCCCCAGCTGTGTTTCACTTCAGCCAGAAAGAGTATTAAAAAAAACAAAAAAAAAGACAATCTGGTTCTAAATCCTCTGAGTTTTCTGAGTATTTCTATAGATAGGACACATTTTCAAGGTAAAAGAAACATTTGAGGTTTTCATTATTACTTTTGTCCCCCCCAAACTTTTATCAGATTATTTTGAGCATTTCCATCAATAATAAAACACACAAGGGAAGTGGAGTGTCACAGTGCCATCACTGGGATGTCCTTACAGGGCCCCCAAACGATGGCATCCCCCATTTCCACAGCAAATCCAGCACTTTTCAGGGAACCCCAGACACCTGGAGTCAATGGGAGGCTGATTATTGACGTCAGTGCTGCAGGACTTTCACTCAGGGACTCTGTCAGACATTGGGAAATGTTTCCTAATTGCATTTTCTTGTTAACCACAACCAAATTTCCTCTGTCTGTGTCCCTGGATCCTTCAGGATCTCCTTCCCATGCTGCTGAGTCAGCACTTTCCAGGGGCCTTTCTGGAGGAGTTATGGAGATTATTTTCCGATGGAAATCCATAATTTGGGAGGAACAGATGGTTCTGAGTCCAGCTGGAGCCTGCACTTGATTCTGATGGAAACAGAGCAGCTTTGGACTCAAAACTCCCAGAATTTGGCAAGCAGGAAATATTCCAGAGCCATTCCAGCTCTCCCAGGAGAGGGTGGGATGCTGGGTGTTGGTTCCAATGGGAACGGGCTGGAATGAAACAGGATATTATGGAAAACAAAAGATCCTTGCAATCCTTCAAATTCAATCCCTCAAATTCAAATTCCTTCAACGAGGGGGAAAAATCAGAGCAGCAAATGGAAAGAACTGAGGAGGAAAAGCATCAAAAATCCAGAAGGGATAAAAATATGAAGAAGAGGGAGAAGTTCAGGAGAGGAACCCAATCCAGGATTTCTAAAGGAAAAGAAAGGGGACAGAGGTGAGAATGCCCAGGGCAGGGGGTTGGAACTGGGTGATCTTTAAGGTCCTTTCCAACCCCAGCCATTTTGGGATTTCTAAGAATAAAATTTTTTTTCCATCCTTCTGTGAGGGGAAAAACAGAAGAGGAAAGGACTCTGGAAATTTCTCATTTCTTTACAGTGTCCAGACCTCTGTGCTTCACTTCAACATCCCAACAACAAATAAATCATGGGAAAGTGATTTCATTGAAATAAAAATTGTTCTTGGGTTGGTTTTACCTTGAGAGCAAAACCATCAAACAAACACCTCCCACTTATTTCCTATTTTGTGTCGTTGGCTTTTGTTCATCTTTTTGGTGAGTCCAACCTCCTCAGAGAAGTCCCTGGTGGTTTTTCCGTGCCCACAGCAGATCCTGGTGACGTGGAAGGTTGGATGACATGAGCTGGTGCCTGGCTCTGGTTCCTTTTCTCAAGGGCATTAATGGGAAGTTGTGATTTAAGTCTGAGCTTTTCAAACTCCCTGGGGTTTTCTCATGAATTTCACAGTCTGGTGGCCCTGTGAGGACTTCCACAGCAGTTTCTTCTCTGTAATGCCCTCATGAGACAAAAATAAAACTTAAGTTCCTTAATTTGACTTGAAAAGCAGCTCAGCCACAGCACATCTCCAGCTGCAGCCGTGCTTCTGCATTCTGGGAAAACCTTCCCAAACTGGACAAAAAATTGATGAAGCAGAAGTAAATTGTGAGAACTTCAGGGCAGAGCCTCTGCTGGGCTCTTCCACCAAAAAAAATCCAGCTGCCCACAAGTAGCATGAGTTTTCTTCTTAATAATTGCTTGAAATATCCACAGAGTCACAACATTTATTTTAAAAATTCTTATATTTAATTATAAAATATAATTATATTAATTATATCATTTTATTATTATATATAAAATATAATATAACAAATAATAATATATTTTTATAAATATAAATAGATATAAATCATATTAATTAATTATAAAATTTATTTTTCCATTTGAAGCATTAAAAATTCCTCTTTGCCCTAATTCCTATGGAAATTTTGATCACCGTCTGCTGATGTTTTACCCATCTCTTGTGCGTCACTGAACCACCTCAGCTCAGCTCCTTTTTTTCTTGCTGCAGCTTCAGGAGACCAAATCCATGTGGAGGTGAAATCTGAAGAATCTTCAAAATTCCCTCAAAATTTCAAGTTCCCACCAGGTAATCCCTCAGCCATGAAGTTTTGGGAATCCCCCCAAATTAATTTGATATTCTTATGTCTGACAAAAGAGGAAGGTGGTGGCTGGTTCTGTATGTTGGGACAAGATGAGATTGGAGCAGGAATGAGGAGCAAAGATTCATCACAAGGCAGAAACAACTCCAACAGCAGATGTGGAAAGGATGGGGACAAATAATCCCAGAATTCCAGAATCCAGGATCCAGAATCCACAATTTCCCTTGAGGCTGGCAGAGCCCTCCCAGCCCATGGAGNCTGCCCTCACTTCCCACAGGCCTGACTTCATTTCTGGGCTCTCTCTGGGTTTCTAAGCCCAAAATCCTTTCCAGGATGCATAAATCCAGTGGTGACTTCGCTCTGGGACAGCTGCCAGGCCTGTGGGACACGTGGGCACTGTCCCTGTCCCCTCCATCCCCCAGCACAAGCCCTGCCTTCCACAAAACCCTCTCCTCTTGCTGAGCTGTTCCAACCAGACCACAGGATAACGTGTCAGGACTCGACTCCAAAAGCATTCCACAGGTATTCAGGGAATCCTGAGAGCTTTGTCAGCTCAGGGGCTGAGAGCTGCTGGGTCTGGCATCACTTGATCACCCGAAGTTGTGGAATATTTGGATTCACAGAATTCCCAGAATTCCAGAATCCCTGGGTTGGAAGAGACCTCCAAGACCATCGAGTCCAGCCCAGCCCCAACACCTCAACTAAACCCTGGCCCCCAGTGCCACATCCAGGCTTTGTTAAACACACCCAGAGATGGTGACTGCACCACCTCCCCGGGCAGCCATTCCAGAACTTTATCACCTTTCTGGGAAAACTCTTTCTTGCTCTCCAGCCTGTATTTCCCTTGGTGCAGCTGGAGGCTGTGTGCTCTGGTTGTGTCAGTGCTGCTGCAGAAAGAGCCCAGCCCCAGCTGAGCACAGGCACCTTTCAGGAGCTGTGCAGATTGAGGAAGTTGTAGGGAGGGATTATATTTTATTGCAGCAATATTTTATTATTCTTTTCTCTGCCCCTGCTCTTTGCTCATTTCCCTGGGAATGGTTTTGTTGTGCCCCTGCCAGGCTGTGCAGGCAGAGATTGTGCCCAGGTTCTCACATTCCTGGTCCTTGCAGTGGCATCCCAGGAAAAGATGACTTTCCTGACAGGAGGGGAGATGAGTAACCGGCAGTGGCAGCATCTCTGAGCAGCTGTGCCATGGATTTTTGCCCTGAGATTTGTGGAATCTGGCAGAACACTGAGCCAAGCTCTCGGCACAGCTGTCCCTGCCACTTCCCGGGAAATCTGTGCTCCAAATGAATCAGCTGGGAGTGAACACAGAGAGATTTTCCCTCATTTCCACACATTTTCCTTCATTTCTGGTCTGAGTTTGGGACAGAGAGTGGAACAGATCCATGGAATCACCAATTCCTAGAAAACAAAAGCTGTTTTCCAGCAATATAAAGGCACCAGAATTATCCAAGGAAGAGAATTCCTTATGTTTGGTGCTTTGCAGGTGGTGAGGGGAAATCCTGAGTGAGCAGAGCTTCCACACCACCCCTCTTCCTGCTCAGTTATGTGGAACTGGAGTTTAAAAACTCCAGCAAGATCCAAAATTATCAGGAGAGTGATTTAAAGCTGTTTCTCATGGCCTGGCAAGCAAAGAGGTTTATCAAGGCATTTTCCAGCTTCTTTTTTTTTCCTTCCATCACTGTAAATTCAATATTTATGCACCCAAAAGCCCACCAGGCCCCTCAGCCCTTCATTTCCCAGGAAAAAAAAGGGAATTTCTCCAGGAAATCAGTTTGTCACTTGAACATTAGAGACCACTCTTGTTCTGCTGCTCATCCCAGTGTGAATCCAGGCCTGGTTTAACTGGAGATTGTGGACACCAGGGAATTGTTCAGCAGCACCACATTTTAAGGAAGGATCATTGCCTCATTCCTCAAAAATTTCCAAGCTGAAATTCCCAGGAAAAAGGGACACAAAGCTTCCCAGCCGTGTTGTCACCTCCTGCACTTCACCTGGGATGCTCTGGGACATTCTCTGCTGTTCATGGGCCTGAGGAATTTTTCAGGTCAGATTTTACTCCTTGCACAAATTTCTTCTTGGGGTTTCTTTACTTCTCTTTTAGGGCTTCACCATATCCTGCCAGAGCTGGTTTTTATCCCCAGTTTGGAAAAATTATGGCACTGGGGAAAAGGGTTGAGTTGGAGAGACCTTCAGCTGCCCACCCCTGCTGCCACTCCCCTCACACCTCAGCTCCTGCCACTTCTCAAGCACAAACACTTTTCCCAGCTGTGCAGTGAAGATTTTGGGATTTCCTGCAGAAAACCAGGGGATGAGGTATTTTTGGGATCACACTTCAATTCCCAGTGCCTGCAGAGGCTGGTGATGCCTCAGGTTTGAGCTTTTCTATTTTTCAGGTTCTGTGTTGCTTTAGTGTGTGGGGCTGAGCTTCACATGAGGGGATGGTGAGCTCTGTGCACAGAGCAGGGAGACAAAACAATTCCTGCTCCAGCTGGGCACCAAGGACAAATGATCCAAATCTCAGGCCAAGAGCACAACCAGCGTGGGCTGGAGAGAGAAAAACAAGCAGGATGGGAGTGCATGGGCTAAAGCTGGAATTGGCCAATGAACTGCAATCTGCACATGGAGCAGAGCTGATCACAGGGAGAGACCCCGGGAGCGCTCGTGCATTTTGGGACCATTTGGGTTCATCTTGGGTGCAGCCCTGGCTGGGCTCTTGTGCTGCCCAAGGTGCATCCATGGAGGAGATCCTTGGAATAAATCCCTGCTTTATTCTGGAACTC
>VYZP01067318.1:18738-30407 GCA_013400635.1 Hypocryptadius cinnamomeus
ATTAAAATTTTTATTATTTAGGACTCCAACAGCCAACCAGCAGGGCCCTTTTCTGCTTTCCCACTGAAAATGTCTGAGGATTCCCACCCGAAAAACAACTTGGAGAAGCACCTGGAAGAGCCCTGCCTGGACCTGCCCCGCTGGAGATCTGCCAGCAGAGGTTTGCTCTGGCCAGGCCACCTGAGAAGGTTTTCCTCCCTCTGTTCCATTAGTCCAGAGAAGCCTAAATGTGATCCTAAAGCTCAAGGAACCTTTTCCGTACTTTTCACGTCTTTTAGGGCTCTTTTTTCACACCAGAGTGACCAGGACAACAAGGGCTTTGAGGTTTCCAAGGTCTCCAAGGTCTCCATGAGGTCTCAGCACTGGTGAGGCCACACCTCAGTTCTGGACCCCCCACATCAAAAAAGGACATTGAAGTGCTGGAGCTTGAGAATCCCAAACCCTAAGGATTGGAGGAGACCTTCAGGATCATCCAGTCCCACCATCAGCACCCCAAAACCATGTCCCCAAGGGCCACATCCAGATTTTTCCTGAATATTCCCAGAGATGGTGACTCCACCACCTCTCTGTGCAACTCATTCCAAGCTTTTTTCAGTGAAAAAAAATTTTTTTCTAAGTTTTAAAGTGAATATTCCCCTGGAAGTTTGCCCATCCTCAAGTCATTGCTCCTAAAAAACTGGAAAACTCCAAGGAATTTCCCAGCTTTGAACTGGTATCTTGCTTTAAAACTGGTTTTCTCGCTGATTTCAGAGCACAATGAGCTTCCTGAAAATCAATCCCCATCAACTTTATCTGGAGGATTTCTGATTAAAAATGGTAAAGTATCCTCAGTTTAATCTGAATTTCTCATCTTGGCCCATCCTGATTCCCTCTGTGACAAATCCAGGGACGCACAGATGGGTTGTGCTGCTTCCAGAGGAGTTGCATCAGCAGCAACCCAGAGCAAGTTTTGGCTCCTCAATCCTCCAGTTGCTCCATCCATCCCCCCTCATCACCACAAATATTGGTGCTATTTGAACCTAATTCTGTTTTTCTTTCCAAACCCAGCCCCACCGGAAGCTTCCTGCCCTTATTTGGGCGACTAACAAAAGAGAAATATGATTTTTTTCTTCCCCCTTCTTTCCCTTTTAAGTTGTTCAACTTCAACACTAATAAAGGTATTATGTGGAGTCATCTCCAAACTATATCCCATATATCATTCCCAGATAAAGATCTTTGTCTGGGACTTTGTCTGAGGAGGATAATGTTTCACTCCTGGCGCCTGGGAGTCTCCTCTTTCTAACATAACACATATTTGTTATAGTCTTATTAAACCTGGCTGGCTTCAATAGCCCAAAATCAGTTTGCACTTTGATTTTTCCAGCCAATTAACGAAGCTCATCAACCCATTCGTTCTTCTCTGGCTGCTGGATGCAAAGAAAATGGGGAAAAAAACCCGCTGGGAATTGGTGGAAGAGGTAGGAAAAGGTTTGTGTCCCACATTCCACGAGGATGGAAGTTGTGGAGCAGTCCCACAGCAATTTGGGTGCACTTTAAAACCCCCACACGGTCGTTTTTTCTGCTGAGAATTAGGGAATGGGAATGAGGATGTGCTCAAAAAAAAGAGCACAAATCAAAAATCCCTGTGAGAAATCAATCCCTGCAGGAGTCATAGATTCTCCTTTGAATTTGGGAGAATTCTGGGAATCCTTTAAAACCCTGGAGCTCCAGTGTGGAGACAACACCAAAACTTTGCCTGGTTTAAAACTTTGCTCGAAATAACAACACTCTTTAAGTGTTTTTATTTCGGTTTTTAAGACCCAAACAAACCTGTGTACATCCAAAATATGAGGGATGAAAGTGGAGAAGGAACCTTAAAAGCCTGACACAAGGCAGGGAATTGGAGGGGAGTCTCCCAGGTTTTCCTCCTGTGCTGATGCATCCCCAGCAGGACAAATTCCTGAAGCAGAAAAATTAAAGGAGTTAAGGGAGATCTACTGAAGGCACATTAAAAAAAAAAAAAGTCCAAGTGAATTGTTTAAAGCTCTTGCTCATCATTTGTAAATTGTTTTATTTGATGTGTAGTTCCTAAAGTTAAGGGATTTAAAAATCACTTACTAAAAACTCTTAATTAAAAAAATAATAAATTAAAAAAAAACAACAACAAAAGAGGGTTGTTATCTCCCACGTGCTGAGGTCCAGGTGGTACCACCAGTTTCATCCTGCAGATTTCTGCAATTTGGCTCCAGGAAGGGGGCAGGCAGCACATTCCAGCCCTTCCAGAGCTTTCTCCTCCAGAAATGCTGGAGCTCTGGAGCCCCTTGGAAGGAGCCTCTGCAGGGCTGAGACTTGAGCAGAAGGGGGTGGAAGGAGCCCAACAATTTCAGCAGGGTGATAACACCAAAAAAAAGCAGATCTGGGGGAAAACTTGAGCTCAGCCTAGTGCTGAGCTTAGCTTGGAAAATCCTCCAACATCCACATCCCTGCAGCCACTAGGGAGCTGCCTGGTTCCATGGCATTTTCCCCCTCTGGTACTGCAGTCCCAGCTCCAAACCCTGGAGCTGGCAGAAAGGCTCTGGATCTCTGGCATCCCATGGATTCCTTCCCTAAAAACCACTCAAGGCTCTGGATCAGGATATTTATCCCTCCTGATTCCCCCATTCCACTGGATGTGGGATTGGCCTGTTCCTCTCTCTGTCCCAAAAAGCAGCAGGGTGATGGAGCTTCTTCTCCAAGGAAAATTCACTTCCTTGCTCCTCCACTTGTCCCCAGACATGCTGAATGATTTAATTTTATTTATGATCCCAAGGTAAAAAAATTCTACGAAATCTGAGAATCACAACTGGCAACTGCTTTGGGAATCTCCCATGTTATTTTATTTATTTTTGTTTTAATTTCTGTCTCTTCCTACCTGTTCTCCCTGTGATTTGAGCAAAACAGAGAAAAAGTGATTTAATAGGTTTTAAAATGTGTAAATATCAAATCAAATGAATTCTTAACTTTCTCTTGATCCTTTGTATGTTTTTCTCATTGGAATTCCTTATTACTGCTGTTTTCCAAACCTGTCCAATGCTTTGTGCAGTTTATAAGAAGAAATCTCTGTGGGAAACCCAGAATTTTCTTTGTGGGTTTTTTTTTTGGGACCTGGGAGTGGGATTTGGACCAATGTGGTTCTCTGGAGAGCAGGGGAAGGGAAGTGTGGGATTATTCCTTGTAAAAATTCTGGGAAAGGGGGTGCCCACTGATTAATGATCACGTGGATTTATAACAAACATAAGGAGGAATTGTCTCTCCTTGAAAAATTGGTGTGGGAATTATCAAAGGTGGGAAGAGCCCTCCAGGATCATCCAGCCCCACCAGCATCACCCCAAACCCTGTCCCCAAGGCACATCCAGACTCCTCTGGGACAATTCCAGTGACTCCAAACCTCCCTGGGCAGCTCATCCCAAGGCCTGACCACTCTGACAGGGAAATTTTCTGTTCCAATCTCCAACCTGCCCCTCCACGCTCAGTGACTCCTTGGGGTTGGATTAACAACCCAATCCACCCAAATGATGTTAATTGCAGAAGGATAAACCCTGAGAACACCCACCTGCACCTTCCTGGCTCTTCTCCTTCTTTGGAGGAGCAGCTGGGACACAGCCACCCTCAGGCTGCTTAAAACCCTGGGGGAATCCCAATGGATTCCATGGCAATGCTGTGTTTAAGGACATAATAAGGATATATTTAAGGACATTATTCAACATTTCATCCATCCCAGAGCCATTCTGGAGGTGCTGTTCTCAATCCCAATGAATTCCATGGGAATGCTGTGCTTTAAGGTTATTATTCAGGATAAATTTAAGGACATTATTCAGCATTTCATCCATCCCAGAGCCCTTCTGGAGGTGCTCTCCTCAATCCCAATGTATTCCATGGGAATGCTTTGCTTTAAGGATATTATTAATATATTTAAGGACATTATTCAGCATTTCGTCCATCCCAGAGCCCTTCTGGAGGTGCTGTTCTCAATCCCAATGGATTCCATGGGAATGCTTTGCTTTAAGGATATTATTAATATATTTAAGGACATTATTCAGCATTTCATCCATCCCAGAGCCCTTCTGGAGGTGTTGTCCTCAATGCCAATGTATTCCATGGCAATGCTGTGTTTAAGGACATAATAAGGATATATTTAAGGACATTATTCAGCATTTCACCCATCCCAGAGCCCTTCTGGATGTGCTGTCCTCGGTGTCCCTGCTCTGAGTCACAGCTCACGAGGGGAACAGCTGGGTTTGCTTTGGGCTCTCAGCCCAGCATCCAACCTCAGCACTTTCCTTTGGTCCACCTGGCCTCAGCTTTATTCCAGATTTTCCCAGGAGCTTGTTAAAATAACGCTGAGGTTTTCTGGTTTTTTGTTTGTGGAGGTGACGGGGAGATTTCCTGTGGGAGAAAATCAACACGTGGGAAATTGGGGCAGTGTTTGCTTGGGCTAAATAAATTTATTGTGCTTTCAAAACAGAGCCACAGAGAAAATGGGGACCTCTCACAAGTGCTTGGGTTGTTTTATCCCTAGTGAAGTTCACAAAAATCAGGAAGGGTTTGGATTGGAAGGGATTTTAGGGATCATCCAGTCCTCCAAGGACACCTTCCACTGTGCCAGGCTGCTCCCAGCCCCAGTGTCCAACCTGGCCTTGGGCACTGCCAGGGATCCGGGGGCAGCCCCAGCTGCTCTGGGAATTCCATCCCAGCCCCTGCCCACCCTGCCAGGGAACAATTCCTGCCCAATATCCCATCTAAGATTTTCATGGATAGTGCAGAAGCAGAAGAGGAAAATTATTTGTGTGTGTTTAATTCATGCCCACATAATTTTTAATTTTGTGCTGTCCTAAATTGAGATTTTTTTTAAGTGTATATTGAATTTTTCCTAACTTGAATCCTGAATATTTTCAGTACATTCATTAAGGACAAAACTCCTTTTTCTGGACTATGATCTCTACTTGTTAACAGCATTAATTTAACTTACAAGTTAACTTTTTAACTCTGTAAAATAAATCCACTCTATCTGGCTCTACAGTTCTGCCTCATATTTCAAAAACATTTTGCTGGCAAAGGAGCTTTTTCTCTGTGTTTTTCTTTTTGAATGCAACAGTGACCACTTGAGAAGTGGGACAAAAGTGAGGCCTTGCACCATCCTGGCTGTCACCTCTTCTTTCAGAGCTGCAGGGACAGATGAGATGAGAATTCCAAATTCTTCAGTGCTCCGTCACTTGTTGTTGGCCTGAGGAGCCACCAGCTGCTGCAGTCTGGTGCCACTTCCGGGCACCTCCTGAGGGATTTAAATGAAGTTTTTCAGTAATTCAGCACCAGGGCCCTTCTCACATGACCTGGAATCTCTGGGAAGTGAGGATGTGGCAGGCAGGAGCTGCAGGAAAGGTTCAGGAACCCCCAGGAGATGTCCCCAGAGTTGTGCCCTCGTTTGTGCTCGGCCACCAAGCGCTGCTTGCAAGGATTTGTCTGTTTTTCTCTTTATTATGGAAGATTCAGAGGCACCAGTGGTGGGTTCTGTTTGCTCCTGGATTTCCTGGAAACCTGGGAGGGTCTTGATCAGGATAGAGGAGGCAGAAGAGGACAAGGGAAGGAACTGGAAGCAGATGGAGACCAAGAAGAGGAACCCAGCTGAGGGTGTGGCATCTGAGAGAAGCTGGGAACAGGGCTGGGATCACACCTGGAGACATCCCAGGGCTCAGGAATCCTGCAGAGGCTGCAGGGGAGATACAGGCAGGGATGTGGCTGCATCCATGGGTGGGTGGGAGCCAACATTCCAGAGGTTTTGTGGCCTCCTGGGGGCCAGTGGAAGCTCCCTGGCCTGGCTGGTGCTGGCAATGTCCCAGCTGAGGATCCCTGACATCCATCATGGAGTGAAATAATTCCAAGGAACTGCCTGTGATGGCCTGAACCATGCATAAATGATCCAATGGTTGAGAAGTGCAGCTTGGAAAAACATCATTTCTATGGATGAAGAGAAATAATGCTGGAGATAAAACTCTAAAAATTGCCTGCCTGGGGAACAACTGGGATTTGGAGTTGGTCTTGGACCAGGCTGGAGCAGCCTGGGGCAGTGGAAGGTGTCCCTGCCCATGGCAGGGGGCTGGGTCTGGATCTGGATGATCTTTAAGGTGCCTTTTAAGCAAAATCCCCCCAGGATTCTGTGATTTTATGATTCAAGCAAGGCTCTGTGTGATGGTGCCTGGGACACCGAGCCAGCCCTTCCCAATGACACTGATGGCTCCTGATGTTAAAGCTAAGCTTGCTCAGAAGTTTTTCCAAGCTGGAACCCTGTGGCAAAAGCTGGGAAGCCCATTTTGGCACTGAGGCAGCAAAAACCTTAAATAACTTTGGCTCTTTTACCACAATTAGGCCTAGAAAATTCACTTTTCACAGCCAGCAGTTGAGCTCATTATCCTATCTCCTGCAAAAACACAACGGGGCCATTGTTTGGCTGCTGAAGAGCAACAACAAAGGGCAATTGCTGAGCTGAGATGTCAGGAGAGAACTTCAGTGCTGAGGTGAAAGCTTTGATGTGGCACAGAACGGTGGCTCAGACAACAAATGTTGCACTCCATCCACTCTGTGAAGCTGAAGTTACTTGCAAAATCACCTTTTTTAAATGCAAATCTGCGTTTAAATTAATTAAGTGCACTCTGGCTCTTCGTGTCCGGGTGAATCTGCAAAATCAAAATGCAAACCGAGGTTGCAGCTTGTTAAAAAATGAGGAGATCACATCCAGATCAGGGGGGGTTTTATTTCAAACTCACAGTTCGTTTGCCAAGCACAAACAAAACCAGAGTGAAAACAGAGCTCTTTCTTCTCACCTATCTCTTTTCCCACCCCTGGGGTGCTACAAAAAGAGCAGAGAGGTTCTGCCACCCCTTGCTTTGGTGGTTTGGTGTTTGTGTGGCAGCAAAATCGAGGATTTGCTGTGCTGAGCTCTCTGCAAACCTGGCCAGATTCTTTTCCAGAAGATTGACAATTTTTCGACCATAAGAAGCAAAGTTACATCTTAGTAATTTTTTTTTTCCCTTCAAAACTGGCTGTGGTTCAGCAGGTCCAAACCCTGCGCGGGGGTTCCTCTTCATTATTTAAATTCAGTGGTAAAATCAGGAACAGAATCTCTCTGGTTCTAAGCCAGCTCTAAAAAGCTCTGTCTATTTTAGAGCTTTACCTCAACATCTTTCAGGCACTTTTAAAAACCTCTCAGTTTCAGGAATTTTGGCTTCACAGAGCACTCAAACTCCAAAATAAAACAAAGACTAAGGGAGTAAATAAAGGGGGCAGGCAAGGAGCTGGAAAATACATCCTGGGAGGAGCAGCTGAGAGAGCTGGGGGGCTCAGCCTGGAGAAAAGGAGGCTCAGGGGGGACCTCACTGCTCTGCACAACTCTTGACAGGAGGGGCAGGGAAAGGAGGAGAGGAAATGGCCTCAAATGGCACCAGGGGAGGCTCAGGTTGGAGATTGGGAAAGAAAATTTCCCTGCAGAGTGGTCAGGCCTTGGGATGAGCTGCCCAGGGAGGTTTGGAGTCACTGGAATTGTCCCAGAGGAGTCTGGATGTGGCCTTGGGGACAGGGTTTGGGGTGATGCTGGTGGGGCTGGATGATCCTGAGGGGCTCTTCCAGCCTTGATAATTCTGGGATTTTTAACATGGCAAAGATACAACTTGTTTTTGGTGTGCCAAAGATCCCCTGACTCTTCAGGCACTGCAGCCTGACAGGAAAGTGAGAAAATGGTGCAAGCTGTCATACCAGGACTTGTGTTTTCCACAGTCCTTCAATAACCCTGGCACTGAGTCTCCAGCTCCTTTCTTATGGCTGCTCCAGCCCTGGCAGTGTCCAAGGCCACCTTGGACAGGGCTTGGAACAATCTGGGATAGTTGACCCTGCCCATGGGATCACCTGAATGATCTTTAACCTTCTCACCTGACCTATTCCATGATTCTCTTCTGCAATGCAGCCACACACCCTCAAAATATTCCATCAGCTCCACCCTGGTGCTGGGGATGGATCTGATCCAACTCTCAGCTCTGCCCTGGGATCAGAGTTTTCCTTGGATTATGCAGCACTCACAAACCAAGCCAGTTTTCAACACCTGCACCAACCCAGAGCACCTGCACTGGAACCACGGGTGTCACATTCATATTTTCTGAAAAATCCCTTCACCCAAGATTTTTCTCCTGGGAAGCTGCAAAGCCTCAGAGAAAAGGAAAGCAATAATTATCTGATTTGCTTCTCCTGTGTTTTGCTGCTTTGGAATGAGGTTGGAGATTGTTTACCCACAGGTGATTGTTTCATTGGTTTATGTGAATTGTTTTGACTCAATGGCCAATCAGGGCCAAGCTGTGTCAGACTCTGGAAAGAGTCACGAGTTTTCATTATTATCTTTTTAGCCTTCTGTAAGTATCCTTTCTGTACTCTTTAGTACAGTGTAGTTTAGTATTCTTTAATATAATATAGTATCATAAATAATAAATTAGCTTCTGAGAATATGGAGTCAGATTCATCATTCCTCCCTTCATTGGGGCACCCCCCAAATACAATACCCCCCCAAATATTCCGTGAGCCCCACCCTGGTGCTGGGGATGGATCTGATCCAACTCTCAGCTCTGCCCTGGGATCAGAGTTTTCCTTGGATTACGCAGCACTCACAAACCAGCCCAGTTTTCAACACCTCAGCACCAATCCAGGCACCTGCACTGGAACCACGGGAATCCAGGCGTGGATTTGGGAGAGGCTTTGGAAAGGCTTAGTCCTGACAGGTATCCCGGTGAGGTGAGGAGCTCAGGGCAGCTGGCAGCTATAAACAGGCACCCCTGGCTTGCTGAGGATGATGTGAGAGGCTCCTCTCGGGGAAAAGAGGGCAGGAAAATTCCTTCAGGAGCCCAAGGGCATGGCGGGGTGTTTTAACCAACATCAGGAGCTTCACGCTGCATAAATATCAGCGATCTCAGCATAATGAGCCTTTAAATGCTGTGCAGGGATAACATTCCAGTTCAGAGCTGTGCTTTTCCCAGCTGGAAAGAGAAATAAAGCTATTGACTGGTCTGTGAGCAACTAGTTTTAAAACAATTTCAAATTTTTTTTTTATTTTTAAAAGGCACAAGAGTATTTGTTCACCTCAGTCTGTACAAGTTTAGGGCTATCACTGTGTCTTTAATCTCGACAGAAGAGAGATTTCGCCTCCATTTCCTTCACCAGACATTCCCAAATTAAATATCAGGAATATACCTGGCATGGGATGGGCTTTGTGGAGCTGCTTCTTCTGCAGCTCAGGGTTGGAGCTGGATGATTTTAAGGTCCCTCTGAATCCAGTCCATCCTATAATTTCATGATTTAGTTGGACAAACCCTCCAAGATCATCGAGTCCAACCATTCCCCCACCACTAAAAGTCCCACTTCCACATGGCTTCTAAATCCCTCCAGGGATAATGAGTCAAGGACTTCCTGGGCAGCCTGGTCCAATATTTGCCAGCCCTCCCTCTGAGGAATTTTCCCCCAATATCCAAATTAAACCCTCCTGAGTTTTTTGGTCCAATACTTGCTAGCCCTTCCTGTGAGGAATTTTCCCCCAATATCCAAACTAAACCCCCCTGAGTTGTCTGGGGCAGGTGAAAAAGCAGGAAAGCAGCAAGTGCCAAAGCACCGATTAGTGCCAACCAAGATAGAGCAAAGATAAGGGAGTTAAACCACAGAATCCACAGCTACAGAGCCTGGCCTGCTTTAACCACAGAGCACAGAATCTCCAACCACAGCAATCAGATGATGTGACCAACATCCAGCACAGGGATCCGCAGAGAACGGCTCCAACGCCAGGAAAACATTTTGGGAACGTTCATTTTCCGCGTCTGCAAACATCCCCCCAGAGCAGGCAGGACAGTTCTTTCTCTCAACAGCTGGAGCAGATGTTTTTGGGATGTGGTACTGATGGAAAGGAGGGAACGTGCTGGGTTTTGGGGCATTGCAGTGTAAGCAACAGGTGCCTTTTAGGGTTGCCTAAAAGTAAACAACCACACGTGCCTTAACTGCCCAGCTGGTCAAAAATAAGGCCTTAAAATGGCACATCTGGTCCCAGATAATTCCCTCCCGTTTTTCCTAGGACCTGTTTGAGGCTTTAAATGAGTGGAGCATGGATGGAGCCACTCAGGAGAAAAGGAGGCTCAGGGGGGACCCCACTGCTCTGCACAACTCCTGACAGGAGGGGCAGGGAAAAAATGAGAAGAAATGGCCTCAAATGGCACCAGGGGAGGCTCAGGTTGGAGATTGGGAAAGAAAATTTCCCTGGCAGAGTGGTCAGGCCTTGGGATGAGCTGCCAGGGGGGTTTGGAGTCACTGGAATAGTCCCAGAGGAGTCTGGATGTGGCCCTTGGGGACAGGGTTTGGGGTGATGCTGGTGGGGCTGGGGTGGGACTGGGTGATCCTGAAGGTTTCTTCCCACCTTGATGATCCTGGGATTCTGAAAAGTCTTCCTTCCTGAATCAGGCTCATGAATTCACCCCACTGGATCCCCTCATCCCACTCCACGCCTTCCCTGGTGCTCTGTCCTTGTCCAAACCCACTTTGGCAGCTCAGAGCTCCCTCCCAGCTCCCGGACAAACCTCTCCAGCCTCCCCCTGGGCTGCATTTCCAGCTCCACACATGGCCTGTTGTGCTCAGTGTAAATATCCAAAATAATAACGGGAAGCTTTTCATAGCCTTCAAAGCCCTGCTCTAAATCTTCCAGCTGCAGGTCCCATGTGGATTTTATTAGGACAGGATGATATTGCAAGTTGGAATACAAGGTTTGCCTGAGCAATAAAAGGGGGGCAGTTCCCACCTATTTAAACTCACAGCATCCTCTTACATCTCATCACTGCTCGTAAGGGATTTCTGGAACTCTTGTTAAAGAGATTTGGGCCTCTAAAAAGCTTTTTTTAACTGAAGTGGATCAGTTTGTGAAGTTCAATAAAACATTGCTCTCTTTGTTCTTCTGCTCCCAGAAATGCCAGCTTTGGGTTTTCCTTTTCTTCACTGCATTGTTTGTTCTCCTCTGCCAAGGCAGAAGGAATGATCCCTAAAAATCCTGCAGGAATAAAAAGCTGATAAATACTCCTTAAATAATCAAATCCATCAGTTTGGAATCAAAGTCTGAGCAGCTACAATTTTGGGATAACCTGAAGGATTCAGATTGTCTTCACCCATCCTAAACCATCCATGTTTCATATCCCAAATCCCAAATAATAAATATTTCCTCCCTCTCCTGGGCCTTTCCCTCAGTTTCTGCATCCTGCTGCCAGAAGGTTTTTAAAAGGATGAAAGATGCTTTGTAAGTTAAGAACTATTAATGAGGACTGGAAATGGGAGAGAACAAAAATACATCCTCAGGGGCTTAGAAGAAAAAGTCCTCATGGTGGGAAATCCAAATTGAAACCAAACCTTCCTCAGAAAGCTGGGATTGGAACGAGGTGGGTGGACAAATTTAAATTATCTCAATATATGATGAGGAAGCTGTGCTGGACAATTCAGATGGGAAATGGATGGATGGATGGATGATGGATGGATGGATGGATGGATGGATGGATGAATGGATGGATGATAGATGGATGGATAATTGATGGATGGATGGATGGATGGATGGAAAATGGATGATGGATGGATGATGGACAGATGGATGGATG
>VYZP01067319.1:1213-34305 GCA_013400635.1 Hypocryptadius cinnamomeus
TTGTTGTTACATTTCAGTCTGTATCTTGACGACACTGCTTCTCTCTCCCATCTCATTGTAAACTGCCATTCCCTACCTTTCGAAAACCTACTTCAAATGTAACTGAAGAAAAAGCAGTGGAGAAAACCACATTAGAAGGGGGAAAAGGAAAGCAAATCCTCAGCTGTCTGAAGCTGCCAGTAATGTTCAGAAGCTGTCAATGAGGAACTGTTCATCTAAGTATAAAAAGTCTTCACAGTCTCTGTTTCTTGCCTTGTGAAATGGTACTCATTATTTTTTTTCCTTTTAAAATATTTGGTGATCACATCATTTACTTTGTCTAGTATAAGCCTCTGTTGCAGTCACTCTTCACTTTGCTGTACATGAAAACCTGGAGTCTACAGACTGTCTGGTGTGCGGTGAAATGAGCAGTTAACTGTAGCCCAGCCTGGTGTTTTGTGATCTGCCATGTATTTTACAGTGAAAACATCAGGATAGAATGCTGCAAAATTGACAGGTTTTCAATGACAGGGATTTTAATCTTTTTCACTGTTTACATACTGAGGATGAGGACTTTGCCATGACACAAAGACTCTTCAGGAAGATTTCAAACAGCAGCAGCAAAAAAATTCCTCCCTTTGGGGATGAAAATGTATCATGTAGGCTGTTTTGTCATTTTAAAGTTAAAACATTTCTTTTCCCAGGAATATTAGCTGAGGAAAATCTCATATTTTTTAAAGCAGTTAAGTAGCCAAGAAATCAATAATACGTATAAAATGTGTAAAAAATGTTGACTTCTGTGACTTTACTCCATGATACCTTGTCATACTTGACACAGTGTCCTTGCATAGACTGAATATGCATAATTTCTATTGGGTTTGTGAGAGGATTTGTGTTTATGAAGGTTTATACTGCCCCATTAAAAAAAGAAAACAGTTGCTATTTAAAAATGATTAAACCTTTATCTCCTGATTATGATTTTTGTAAAATACCTTCGCAAAAGAAAATCCATTAAGAAAATAGGTACTGTGCTGCAGGAAATCTCAGCAAACAGAACTGCACAATGAAGGTTGTGTCTTTGGGTAATCAAAGCTGCTGCTGCTAGCTCTTGCTCTTTCAGGTTTCACTAATTGAAGTCCATTGACTTAAATCCATTGTTTGTATTAAGAAAGGGGGAGGGGAAGAAAAAGAAAACCCCAACCCCAGAGCCATTCTTTTTCCTTTTTTCCAGTATTGTCCCTGTCAACATGCCACAGTTTCATCTGAAGCAAGGGATGCATGAAGCTTTTCAGTCTGGGTTTTGTTTCCCCATATTTTTTTATATTTGTTTAATTTGCTGACTGGCAGCTCTAAAAAATCACTTAATCAGCATATCTGGCCCAAATACTAGGCTTGACTTGAACATACTGACAGTGTCTTGGCTCATGGACAACTGAGACTGGTTTGAATTTTTGTTCTGTGATCTGTATAGGTAGAGGTGATGGAAGAAGAAAATAACCTGAAAATCTGTCTTGTTCCTTTCCTAATGGTGCCACAGAAGTCAAGCCCCAAATGCTTCTTTTGATCTCATTTGTAACCTCATTTGTAGCTTTGGAGAGTCACTTCTTACTTACAAGAAGTAGGAAGAGCTGCTTCTCATTCCACTGCTCAGTTTTTCAGGTTTGTGTTTGAGTCACTTGGTCCTTTTGCCCTCTCTGAAGCACCAGTGTATTGCATTTACTTTTGTGACCTGAGGAGCTGCCAAGCAATGTAATCACATTGGCACAGAAAGCTTCTTTTCCCTCTGAATCCAGGGAAGTCATCTGAGCTAGTCACTGTGGCAAGTCCTATCAAGATCCAAAATTAACTTACTACCTTATCTTTTTCCAGGTACTCCACATCTGCGTTCTCCAAACTAAGCAGAGTAGGGATCCGACATCCTCCACCTCTTCCTTTCATTGGAAACCTGCTCTTTTTCCGTGAGGTAGGATACATTTTTCTTTGTATCAATCAAAGTGATGGGAAGAGTGGATAGGAGGCAGGAGGAATTGAAGGGAATCCTTCAGTTTACTGGTACCACCTCTTCAGGCATGTCCCTCTGAGCAAAACTCAGCTTTTTGAATGAATTGGTAGAAGCAGTTGTGTGTAAGCAGCTCTAATTCCAGGGTAAAGTAAACTTGAGGGAAAGAAAATGTGTACACTCCTGCAGTTAATTACTTGAGCTTTTCCAAGAAAGTTCGTGCCCTCAGTGAAACAAACTTAGTTATGTGAATAGAGCAGATTATGTTAACTAGCCCCAACTGGTTTGTTCTGAGTGGTTTTGGCTCCTACAACCTTTCTGTTTGTTTGCACTTTTGCTGATTGTACACATTTATTTTAAAGCCTTTAATGTCGCTTGCTCCCGAGCAGTAACTGGAATTAGGTACTGCTGACTGTTGTTGCTCTGTGCTGCAAATATTAGGGCTGTGAGGAAGAGGAAGTGGTGGCATTTACTTCCAGATTTTATTCCCTTATTTTTCTCACCCATCCTCTTTCAGTAGACTGCTAATGCTGTGCTTTGTTCCTTGTTCCATTTCAGTGGTATTGCTGAGGGTCCAAGATACCTTAATAATGAGGAGCTGCCATTTCTCTGGTTGGATCTTACAGTAAAACCTCTCCAGTGTGTCTCTGTTGCAGCCCAACAACTTTTCAGGAAATCTGGGCCAGCTCCAGCTGCTGCCCAGTTTTTGCTGTTAAGTGCATGGTCATCGATAGCCATGCTGAGATTTGAATTATTAATGAGAATATATTGCCTCTTACCTTGATCTTCATGGTGATTGTTCTGTCAATACCTGACTCATTATTAGGTAAAACCCTTTTAAATACCAGTTTTACATGTACAACTGATTTCATTTAGAAAATAGCATAAAAGGTAGACTTAATCTGCTCTAGATTAATTTGAACAGGAATTGGCAGGGTGACTTTAACTTACAAGGGATGCTGGTGGTATGGGATGCTGACCTGTTCACCTTCACTCTTTGGGTTTCAATTCAGCTGGGTGGCAGAAAGCCACTCATTCTGTAGCTCCTTAGTGGTGAAATCCAGATATCATTAGTTACCTGCTAACACTTGCTGTTAGGTAAAGATGCCTAGAAACGAAGTTATTTTGGTATGTTTTAGATAGGCATGCCCTGTACCAGCGTAGAAGTGTAAAGGTTTTGGGAAATTACCCAAAATGATCATATGATCTCAGGGGCAAATTTCATGACTAGAATAGCATTCATTAAATTAACTTAACTTTTTTGCATTAGTCTGATTTAACCTTGATTTTACTACCTTTTAGGAAGAAAAATAAATTAAAGGTAGCTGAGAAATTGTATCTTGGGATATCAAGAAATAACTGTTTTGAAATGGAGCCAAGTGGTGCAAAGCCACAAGCACTGACAGGCTACAAGTCCAGCACTCTGGCATTTCACCACCCATCTTCTCTACTATGCTGTCACTGCCAGTAGGAATGGGCAGGGAGGAGCCCAGGCTCTTGGTAATTTTTCTTCCTCTTCTCATGTATTTTGCCATTTTTTCTGGATCTGCTCCTGGGGCTGCTTTCCTAGAATAGTGCCCATAGCAAGGAGTCAGTAATGGGAGCCCTGCTTTTATACTGCAGGCTCTTATCTATGAGAGCGTTTTTAGGGACACAAGTGCCCTCACTGCAGTCAGTAGAGGACATTGTCCACTTTCTCTTTCCCCCAGGTGAGAATCAGGGCTTGCCCATCACCTTCCTGGAAACAGGGATGGTTTTAGGGGCTTAGCTGTGAGGGACACTGCTGAGCATGAGTAGCGGCTTGTTGGGGTTTGGTTTACTTTATATTCTTTTTTTTTTTTTTTTAATAGGAAGTAAAAACATGTTGATTTGTTCTGTTGCTCCATATATAATTTTAAAAGTTCTTTCCCTTCCATGTTTATGCAACCATTCTCTTTCCACCAAAATAGCTGTTTAGAGAGTCTCCCTTTTAAACAGGCTGGCTCTTTCTTAGTATTGCTAATCTTGTGCAGGGAAAACACATGAGCCACACTCCCATTAAATCATCAAACTAGTGCTTTTCAACCATGAACATTTATTTCAAAGGAATTAATGAATGGTGACTAAGAGGAATGAATTGATATGTGCCGTATGGGAATCTGCATATGTGTAATTCATACATTTCCAGTGTTGAATTTGGTCTGCAAATTAACACAGGCTGAAAAGCCCTGAACACAAGTGAGATCTGGAAGATAAAAGGAAATCAAGAGGCTTCAACATATGCAGCCTTGCAGTCCAAAAAGTGTCCTCATCTTATGGATTCAGGCTTTTCTCCTAGAATATGTTTGCTAGAAATGCAAGGAAAAGAAATGAAGCAGGAGAGGAAGTCCCTTTGACATAATAGAGTAAATCTGTGACCTGGGAATTTAAGAAAAAACATTGAGTGTCAAAAAATCTCACTAAGATTGTGTAAGCAGTATTTTACAATTTGTAATGGTATAAATTCAAGGGTTTGCTTGTCTTCTCCCTTACTTGGGTGTAAATCACTTCTACTGAAATAAATGGAGTTTCCTGTTTTGCTGCACTATGCATGTAATCAGAGCTTCAGGCCTCATCCTTTTTTTGCAATTCTTCTTCTTTAAATGTGCCTGAAAACAAAGGAACAATGCAAGCAGGATTTTGCCAGTAGTGCTGGGTTGTGGGGTATTTGATAAACTTTCAAAGGTATTCTAAACAATAAAATATTTTGTTCATGAGATTTTTATTTGTTTTTAAGAATTATTTCAGAGATTTCTTGAACAGTGTATTTTCTTTGAGTAAAATAATAGTAGCTGTTAATGTAGTGTCTCTGAGAGAGGAAGAGGAACTGTGGAAAGTAAAGGGGCTAAGGAAAACGCAACAGGAAAGACCTATCTCCATCACAGAAAAGGAGAGTTTAAGAGCTGACTTGGGGAAAACAAAGTTATTTTACTGTAAGTCACCCTTGTCTCTCAAGCAAAATAAAGGGAGATAATCACACTCTGAAACTAAAACATATCCAAGTTAATCAGCTTATCTCAACAATGGGAAGATAGGAAATTATTGCAGTTCTGCAGCTGGGAAATTATCTGAGTCCAAGATATTAGATTAAAAATTCTTCCATTGCATGAGAACAATTTGTGGTGGGTAAGTCTGATGTAATAGTAAATATAATTAGGCTGCTTAAAAAAAGCAGCATGTTCAATTTTTTCCAATAACTGAGCAGACTTGCAGCCGGCAGGCTGCTGTTTTGCTACAAATTCCTCACTGTTTGCTCACCTCTCCATGTGCTGCATTTTTCCTATGAGTCTGGAAAAACATGAGGGTTGTTTGTGATAGCTGTGTAATGGTTGACACAGGGGTATACACAGCATGGACTTTCACACATGGATCTGTATGGGCTTTATAGCAGCAGGTTGCAGAAAAACTAAACCAAACTCTTTTATCAATTCCCAGGCTAATGATTTTATTATGTGACAAATGCTCTGGAAACTGAGAAGCCACATATCTGCATCACCCCTTCTCTCTGGCAAACACTTGACCTGTTGCTATGGCTGTGCTGTGCTTTTCTCCCCCTTTCCCACTCCTTTCCTAAAATGACAGCTCTGCTGTTTTAAATGTCATTGGCTCTGACGTTTGCACGGCCCTGGTTGCCTGGTACTGTACCTGTGTGCACTGCTCCCTGCTCAGCCTCCTGGAGAGCCACACTGTGCTGCAGCAGCTTTGGGCTGCCCCTGATGTTTTGGGGTGGTGGTGGGTGTGTGGGCTGCTGCCTTGTTTTGGTCCTTGGTAGGTGGGATACGCAGCTGCGTGCAGCCGAGTGATGTGCTTTGGGTCCTCACAGTGGCGTGATCATGTGTTGCTTTCTTCCTATTACTCCTAGCAAGCTCCAGTGATACTTTTGCCTGTCTGTGCGCTTGCATCCCTGCCTTGCATGTTAATGAAAGACATCCCTCTCTTTAGCCCCTCTCAGCTTGGACAGGATACCCTTTGTTTACTCTGTTTATTCCAGTCTGGCCTACTTGTAGATCCTGGGCTACCCCGGAGTGGCCCATTTCTGCTGAATGGAAGTGGGGGCTGTGTGGGTGCTTTGTCTTGCTTTCAGTTTGGGATCTGACTGGGCTGTGTTGTTTTATGGCTGATGGGTGGGAGTGGAAATGGGGGAGTGCAGGGAGGAAGCAAAGAGCAAACATTTCTTTTTTTTCCTTCACTACGCATCTGCCAAAAGCATCCTTCAAGTTGGACGTAAAGGAAAATAAAAGGCAGAGTCCTTGCAGGAATGAAATTACCCCATGTTTAGTTTTTAGCCTAGAAAGCACTGTGTGGGTGCTTAGAGAGAGAGGCTGCAGTGTTTACTGCTCTGGAATTTAATGACACAGCATTCAAACCTAAACAAGGTTGGAGAGAGGCAAATGGTGAGGGGAGCAAAAAGGGGGCAAAGGGAGGAAAAGGAGCTCTCAGGCTCTGGACCTGGATTGAATTACAAGAATAATATGACTTATATTGACAGTGAAAGCCTGCATATGGTTTTGTGTTTCTTTGTGCAGATAAACAACAGAAGAATGAGATAGGGAGTGTGTGTTTTGCAACTTGATAGCTATTTGTGTGGAACCAGAAAGGTTGGCTGTGGCATCACCAACCAACCTGTCTGTCTCCCCCAGATGCCTGTGTGCATCTGCTGTGGGCTGGTGACTGCCAGAACAGACCTCTTGGGGTGATCCAGGTCTTCTCTTACATCCTGGGAATGCCACCACCCTAGACTGGGAGGCACGTACATGTATGTGGTGCAGATCCAAACCTAGCCATTTCACTGTCTGCAAAATGACAGAAAACCTGGGGTTTATGTGTATATTTCTACATCTATAAAGCCAGTCTTTCTCCCCTTTTAAGATGTATTTTCCTAGTTTCATCTGATAGTCTATGTTGCCTTTGATCAGATGTTAGCATTGTCAGATAACCTGACAAAGCTGGTGCAATGTCTCTTTGTGGGAGCCTAAAGCAGGAAATCAAGACATCGAGACAATTGGCTGTCTCCCACTTGACTAAATGCTGCTTGCAGCCCTCAGCAAGGGCTAGACCTCGGTTTCTGAGATGAGCATCAGGTAGAGCTGTGCTGTAGCTCACTCCAGCTTGTCCCTGCACTGGTGGGGGTCTCAGCAGGGTGAGCCTGTGCCTGGGGAGCACTGTGTGCTCCTCAGAGACCCTTCTGTAGAGACACCAAGTCCTCGGCTTCTTTGCACTAGCAGTGTTTCACATAACTGTGTTTGCTATGAATGTGACATCAACTTTAAATAACATTTATGGATGCTGAGACAGTATTAGGGTGCACAAAGCAACTGGTAGGTTTCATGTGATAGAAAAAGGGGGTGAATCATCACTGCCTTACTGGTGAATAATGGTGACCCATGCAATGAAGGTGGTAGTGGCCATGACAGAAGCCTTTGCTCTTCTGGACTACACCATTCTTCCTTTGAGGGAAGAAGCAATTCTTTTTTGTATTGCAAGGAATGGTGTGCTGATGGTGTGCTTTTTCCTAGAGCAGCTCTAACATTTATTTCTGTGCAGGACTGTGTGAATGCTTCCCATAGATCTTGGCAGTTGCCCTAGAAGGAGATGTAGACCTCATTGATGAGCATCATCATGGTTTTGGTATCCCTTAACCCATGCTTTGGTTGTTCTTTTTGACACACTTCATGCTTGCCTTATTAAATGCTGCAAGGGGGGAAGAGGCAATGGTTGAGGAAACTGGTAGCACTTAAGTGGAAAGGGGATGATTTCTATGGCAGTGAGTGAGAAGACACTCCCTGATCATGCTCCTGGCTTTCCTCTGACTCTCAGTGTTTGGGCAAATCTGGCTGCGGCAAAGCTTTCTTCTTTTCTGGGTAAGCAAATCTCTTTTGCTTCACCTTGAGCCTCTTTTCTCCACCTGCAAAATGGTAAAGATGATGTTCCAGAATAGATAGGTCTGCTTTTTGATCAGGTTATGGTGAAACATTTTGGACAACTTCTCTAGGGCCTTTTAGACTTGGGGAAGCTGATATCACTGCTATCTTGAATGGACTGGGATGCTCCAAGGACACAGGGAGTTTAATATGTTTTTTTTTGCAATATTCACAGAGCAAGTGGGGCTGTGAATTAATGCAGACCTGAGTTCTGGCCTACGAATGAAGATATCTGAGTGAGGTGGTGCCCAAGATAACAGCACTGAAGGATACTTTGCTTCAATGCCATCCTTGACCACTATCCTCTGATGGGTTTTTGGTGGCAGCTGCCAAATGACTACCCAAGATCAGTGAGAGCAGAGGTCTGCATCATTACAATGACACCTGGCTCATGAGAATGGTCTAGGGAAGTTTGCCATGTGTTATGTCTTTTGGAGAGTATATTTGCACGTTCATCATCATCGTTTGCATGTTCCAGAGGGTTGCACATAGCCCTCTGGAATTTGCTATGCAGCCTGCTCTTCAGGCAGTGTGTACTGCTAAATTAAAGCCAGCTCTGGCCTGACATGCAGCAGCAGTGAACCCAAACAGCTGATCTACACAGTGTTTGGGCTGAGAGAATGGCATAATGTGTAGTTGCAAGTGTAGTCACAAACTGGACTTCACCTTGAGCTCCAGGAGAAGTAGGGATCCTCATCTTGAAAAGCAGCAACGTAGGGATGTTTGAACAGGAGGATTCCAATAGCTGTTGTAGTAAACTCAATGGGCTTTTACATGTGAATGTGAAAAAGCGGGACTATTTCTTGAGTGTGACTGTCTTTTCAGCTTTGCCTGTAGTTGCACTGGCCTGGAAGGAGAGGGGTTGGAATAGATAAAATCTTGAAATTAGGAAAGAAAGCAACAGCGTCAGGGATACGATGAATAAGAGCAACTCTGTTACTTTACATGAAATTGTAACTTGCTCACATTACCTGTCAATTTGGAGTTTGGAAGCATCCTGTGTTGTTCACCTTCTTATCCCACATCCAGAAATCCAGTTCTTCTATGTCAGCAAGACCAGTATGTATAACAATGGCCAGGTATCAGTTGTAATGCTAAAATTATAGCAGGCTCAGATTGGGTATTGTGAACAGTTGTTATCCATGAGCCAACAAATTTAGCAGAGTCTTAACTTCATTAGCAGTGTCTAAACGCATTAGCCATATGCTCCTCAGCATATGGGTAAATACATAACAATTTATTTTCATTAGGGTTTTCTTACAAGTGCTACTAACCCAAGCTCCACTAGAAATGTTTACAGCATGACATGTCTTTTCAGATAAGAAGCTGGCTTTCTGTACAGCAAGTCATCCTGAAAGGTTGACAAGCAAGATACTTCCCCATCCTTTCTGGGAGTAGGCAGGTACAGCTGCTGTGGGTCGGATCTGCTGCATCTAGCTAGGCTTGGTTTCTGCAAGGCTTTGTATTAAAATGAATAATAGAAGGCTTTGGAGAACTGCCTGTTCAAACACATGCTGGTAAATCCCTGGTATTCATTGTGTGCCTGCCTTCTGGTTGCCTGTGATGCACTTTGGATGGCATCACCACCTGGTAGCTCTATAAGACTCATGACCTTCTGGGTTCTTCCCACTTTCCCCCTTCCCAGGCAGGATGTAGAGTTGAAATATAACTTTTCCTAGGAGGTACCGAGTGTGAAATTAGGTCATACTTATGGCCTGTAGTCAAATGAATGTGGTGATGGAAATGCAGGGCAAGTTTGTAGGGTGGGCACTGTGCAGGGCTGTGAGGGCTTCAGTAGCTGCAAAGTGGCACAGGTGTAAGTTGGCCATTGTGTGCTCAGTGTTCTCTTAATTTCTCAGAAATAAATGAAAAGCTATTTTGTTGAGAGCTTTTTATTTGGAATTTTTTTTTTTTTATAGTAATTTCTGCAGCTTGATCCAGAAACATGAGTTGCCTAGAAAGACACTGAAGAGTAAGAAAGGACTGATCTTATTGGAGAGGTAGAAAGTTCAAAAGTTAATCTGTTTCTCCACAGCCTCAGAGGCCTTGGCACATGTCTAAATTTAGATGGTAATGTGAAACAAGAATCAACTAGAGTTGTAATCTAATCAGGTTTTTTTGAGACTTGACTGGGTTTTCATTGTGGTTGGGTGGTTTTTTGGTTGGTTGGTTTTTAGAAAAGAAAAATCAACAGAAAGCCTAAACAAACCTGTATGCTTTAAAAAGAAATGTATTTCAAATTGCTGTATTTTCTTTCTGTCTTTGTCATCATACAATGCTGATGAATGGATGAGTGAATTAATTATAGTCTTGGGTTGTCCTTGGACTTTAACTTTTCATTTTGTTTATTAACTATTAGCCTTTTTCCTGCTTAGATTTTGTAATTTTGTAATATTCTATGAATTTTAGGAGATTTATAATAAGGAAGAGGGAAAAATGTTCTTTGGACAGTTGCCCTGGGACAGTTTTAAATATTCAGGTAGCAAAAATAACTCGCAGAATATTGGTAACTTATTTTACCTTACTACAAGAAAATTGAAAATGATACAGAAGAGAAAAAGAAACTGAGCTACATGTTTCAAAATATTCTCAACTATGTATTTTTATAGTAAAGTATGCAAAAAATATTAAAATAATTTCAAAATAGTATTTGCTGAATTTCCATAGGTTTTGTGTATTATATCTGATGGCATTTTTTTGATTCTGTGAGCCTAGAAAACTGTTAACTTTCATAGGCAGGATGATGCCTGGGTTGATTTAGGTAGGTTTAGTGAAAGTTAGGGTAAAGGAGCCATAAGAAGTCACATGCAATGATGAGTTGAAATGTTCTCTGTGAAGTTGAGTGGGACTTTAAACATAGGTGTTATTCTTCTGCTGAATGGTGCTTCTGCTGTTCCACTCAGAAGGAAAAATATGGGGATTTTTCAAGGAATTTTGAATCAGTTAGAGATGGGACATCTGAGTTTTTAGATGATGTGGTTTATTTTTCTTATCTTCTACATAGACAGGAAGGGTGAGTTTGGCTTACATTTTTACTGTATGGTTCAGAAGGTCGTAAGACCCCTAGTTATGCGACTTTTAAAGGATTTATTGAGTAATAAAACAGTGCTAATAAGGATATTTATGTTTTTGATCCAATCTTTAATTATTTTGTCTTATGGACTCATGCTACAGTGTAAGTTCTCTTAGTTAATCATGTTATGATACACAAACCTACAGTATTGTATTCAAAACTTCTTGTTTACCTTTGTAACTGCTTTTGTTTTTTTCTATGTCTTAAACTCTGAACTTTCTTAACATGTTTCTGCTTTAAACTATAAATCCACATTGTCATTTCTAGTACCTAAGTCTGGAAACCTTTTCTAAGGTTTCAGATCAAATCCTGTGTTTAATTCTAAGCTTTGGCTTACAAACCCAAAGTTCTGAGAATTCCCTGCATTTCAGATTCCAACATCTCCCCCTTCTTTTTGTGTTAAGAATATTCCTTTGATGGTTTTGTTAATTATCTTTTGTATGTCTTGGAGTAGGTAAGGTATTGTTGTAATGATAATTAATATATACACACCTATTTAATTTTCTTTTATTATGGTGTAAGGTTTAATTTATTGAGTAGATAATTTAATTATGTTCTATCATCAATTTTGATTTTAGTTATGTTTTCCTTTAATTGTTGTATGTTCTTATGAATGGATTTTGAATGATTAGATAGGTTTATGTGATACATTCCATCAAAATTTTCACACCTGTGGTTATATACTAGTAAAAGAAAACTTATTGTTGTTCTGTTTTGTCAAGTTTTATGTTTTACATTTTTCATACTGCTTAATAAACTACTTAATGTAATAGATGTAGTATTGGTTTGCTTACTTAACTAAAACCCTAATTGATTTAATTGTTTTAGGGTTATTGTCGAGGTAAGTTGGGATAAAAATACAGATGTTGAGTGAAGTATCTCTTTGGGGACACAGAGAAAGGGGATGGTGAGCTCCAAAGTCTTCCCTGATTTGCCTCTATTTACTTTTATTTCCATATATTGAGAGGAGGCAGTGGGTGATAAGCCCCAGAGAGGATAAGGGATGACTACTCTAGAGAGTAGTCTAGGAAAGAAGCACAAAGGAGTATGAATAACAAATTGGTGATTGATACATGGTTTTTGCAGAGACATGAACACGTCTGCCTTGATCTGTTAATACGTTGCAGCATGTGGTACGTTGTGAAAAGTGTGTGATGAAGCAGAAGGAGGAAGGGTAGCACTTGATTTATCCTTATTTTTGTTCCACTTCTGAAGGCAATCTAGGGCAGAAGCACCTTGCAGCCAAGGTGGAGTGGAAAAGGCACTTGATCACTGAGAAGGGGGAAATGGGAGAGCTTTCACGAAAAAAAGTTGTTGGTGACCTTATACCAGAGGTCTCTATTTTAATAAAGAGTCTCATAAAGTTCATCACAGATAGAATTAGGGATCTTGCAAGTATCTTGTAGTTATATTTGTGTTTATATTTTTCCCTACCTCTTTTTTTCCTCTCTGGTGCCCCAGGGAGCCATCTCTAAGACCTCATAAACGTGAGATTTCATTTTCTAATGCTATTTCATTTCCTGGATGGAGGACCTGCCACGAGAAGACCAGACCTCAAATTATAATAGCCCTATAAATAACTCCCTAAGGCAAAGGGAAAAAAGAAAGCCTTTGAAAGACAACCGCAAATGCAAAAATGGAGGTTTTGGGCTCTTGCAGAACCAGACTAAGCAGTTCTAGTTATAACATGGTTAATTTTTGGGTTTGCCTGTTTATCTCTTTGCATTGTTTATGTACAAAATTATATCTCAAAAGTCTTCAGAGGTCTTTTTCTTGAGCTTAATTTTCTACAGTGTTTTGATGCCTTTTGGCCTGTCTTTAGATTCTGCTAAAAAATGGAATTTGCAGGTAAAATTGAAAACAATCCAACAAACTGACTAAAACAAATACAATGATGGATTGAGTAAAAATAGTCTGAAAATGCAACTTTTTCTTCTTTCTGGGTGAAGTCGTTTTAATTCAGCAGACCCAGACAGTCTGCCTGCTTTCTGCTGGAAATCTGTGCAGAATTGGCACATCGACTAGAATAAAAACATTCCCGAGGAATCGGCGTGTTCTGTCAAAACATTTGAACAGCTCCTGTCTCCCAGAGCACAGCATTGCTCTGGAGCCGGCAAGGGAGCTCTGCAACGTGTGGAGCAGGCTTCCCCTCCAACCTCCCATCTCAAATCCACCTTTTTGCATAAGCATGGGCCAAGTGTTTCAGGTTCAATTATATTTAGCTGTGGAGGCAGTAGTGAAGGCAGTTTACAAGAATCTTTTGCAGCATGGTTGGACCTGTGTAAGGCTGTCCTTCCTCTGTTCCTGCTAAGGTTGTGTTGTGCATAGAGTCTTTTAGGTTGCAAAAGATTCTTGGGTCCAACTGTTAACCCAGCAGTGCCAAATCCACCACCAAACCATGTCTCTAAGTGTCTCATCTACATGTCTTTCAAATACCTCCAGGGATGGTGACTCAACTACTTCCTTAGGCAGCCTGCTCAGTGCTTGACAGCCCTTGTGGTGAAGAAATTTTTCCTAGTGTGTGAAGGAAAAGTCGTGGAGTTAAGGTTGGAGGACCCCAGTACCTTCCTGGATCAATATGGTGTCTGGGGACCGGTAGGCTGGCAAATCTGAGCTCCAGGAGAAGTCCTGCTGTGCAGGGATGGGACTTCCCCCCAACAGATGTCTGAGTGCCACATCTTTTGCTGCTGCATGACTCTGCTACGTGTGAGGTTACCCTACAACAGCAAAGCTCAACCTCTGTGTTGTGGAGTAGTAATAATAATAATTTTTATGATTTGATCAAATTTTTTAAAAAGTAATCTTTGGCTAGAAAGAGGTACTCGGCAATTACAGGGTTTAACAGAGCAAAGTGTCATGAAACTCAACATTTTCAGCTTGACACTGATTGCTTTACTTTTGCTAGGTAGTATCTTATTCCCCCAGCACTGAGATGAAGGGGGTCTTGCTAGTAGGCTCCGCTCTGTATGAATGAGACTGGTAAAATCTGGCCTGCAGACAATTTACTAGAGATACTGTCTGTCTGTCTGTTATTGAGACTAATTGCTAAGGAATGTAATTGTATCATTCCTATTACCAAAATTGATATTCCCTGCCTGACTCCAGCTAAATGAGTTTTTATTTTTGCAGAATTTCTGGGCTGTCGCGTGCTAAGGCGCTGTGGTGGACAGCAGGCAGTCGGTGTTTGAAACAAATGAGGTTTTTCTTTATACTTGACAAAGAGGTCTGTCTTAAGCAGTACTTTGCTGTGTGGATGCACTAGCAGATGGTGTCCTTTAAGGCTGAACATGTGACAGTAGCCTGTTTGAATGTTTTAGCACCAGGAGGAAATTAAAGTCCAAATAAGCCACTTCCCTTGCCCTACTCCTTCCGGTAAGGGAGGGAACAGAAAGGTGCCTGACTTCTGCTGCTGAAAGCTCCTCACAGCAATGGAATAACAGCAGGGTCACACCCACACAGTGCTGAAATTCTACACCCTTTCTGTAACCAGGGCAGTCTCTAGTGTGCTTGTCTAAGCCCTGTCCAGCACAAAAAATATTTATAAATCAGCATAAAAGTAAACAAGGCGGGAAGGCAAGCAACCCAATGTATCTGGTTATTTTGTACACTGTGGCACATGCCCAGATAGCAATTGGGTGTCATTTAGAATACAAGTGGCATCACTGAGAAATGTGATGGCAGACAATGACCTGTGCCAGCCAGAGCAGGGAGGGCAGAGGTGGCTCATGAACCAGCCCTAGATCTGCATGGATTAGTGTCAGCACAGCAGACTTGCAGGGGATGGGCTGGGAATGTGCATTCCTAACTCTATTACTTATCCCCTGGGCCAGAAGGACCAGATGTGTTGCATTGCATAGGCAACATATTTAATCTGTGAATGATCATTCCTGATGGATCCCCTCCAGACAGTCCAAAAGTTACATTACTGAGCCCCAGCCTATTTTACATAGAAGGACAAGACCACCCAATCCAGTGCCTTTAGAGAAGGGGAAGGTGGAATTGCTGTGATTTCACATTTTATCAAGCATCTGTATGCTCCATGGACAAAATGCTTATATAGTGGTGTCTAACCCAAGGCAGCTAAAGCCATGCTTTGGTGCCCAAAAATGTCACCATAGGATTTGTCACAGGAGTTAACAGGTGTTGGTACTTCTAAATGTTGCTACACCTCCTTTTATTTAGTCATGCAAAGTCTAGCCTGCTCCACTTAATTTTGTCTTAAGCATATACTATGCTGAAAAAATATGGTCACCTTTAGGACTCAGGTTTCTGGAAACTGAGGTTTCCTATCCCTGAAAACTTTGGACAGGGCTCTGAGCAACCTGATCCTGTTGAAGGTGTCCCTGCTGGTTGAAGGGGGGTTGGACTACAAGGCCTTTAAAGGTCCCTTCCAACCCAAGCTATTCTATGACCAAAAAGATGAAAAGGCAGTTCATCACAGTATGGCCATACGGGAGGGGAAAACATGATAAAATCCTCCTCTGAACAATTACAGCAAATATATGTTAAAAGGCTTTAAGACATTTGACAGTGATGAGCCCATCTTTTGACAGGCAAGGTAACAGACTGGAACAACAGTGTCAGAATTGAAGCCTCTTAATATATTATATTACTGAGACTTGGGTTTGTGTGGACTTACCACTGTCCTAACACAGGAGCATTCCCTTGATATGCTGAAAGTTTATCCTCTGGAGAGGGAGACTTGAAAGAAAGGAAGTGTGCTTGCAGTTTTATGGGCAAGGAGACTGAGGGCTGTGGCTGTAACAATTTTGCCTCAACACCCATTAAGAGCAAGAGCCAAGTGCCCTCTGTGTTCACTGGGCATGGGCACAGGTAGCCAGTGGTTCCTGAGCTTGTGCAGCAAGAGGGTGTGACAAGGGCTGTGGACTGCATCAGCACCCAGTGGCCTCTGGCACAGTGCCACAATCGATGCCAGCTTCCGAGTCCCTGTTGCTGCAGAAAAAGCTTATGTTACATATAGGAGGATAATGCCTCAAAACATCCCCACTGGAATAAATAAGTACCTTAAGTTGAGAGTTCAAACCCAACTTGCTTTTCTACTACTTTTGTAGTCTGTTTGGTAATTTTCATTTGGTTTAGGAAAAACAGAAATAAGTGTTAAATTCATGCTTAAAAGATTGCATCTCTTCAGACAGATTTGTTATCCTTTTTCTCATTTTCAATGAGTAAACTTGCTTTTGCAGCAGAGATTTTGACATTAAGTGTCTTGATAGAATAATAGGCATGAGATGGATTGCAATCTATTGCTTCAAGACTTTGCCAATCATAAACTAAAATCAGTTAATGCATTGAGTTAAATCTTGCTATATTGGGCAATGTGTTAGTAGTATTAAAAATATCAATCCAGAAAATATATTGATTATATTATCTCCATAGCAACAAACAATAATAGGATAATGTTAGCTTAATAATTGTGCTTTGTGAAAACCTTTCAGAATAATTACTGCATTGTGGTCTTTTCACAATGTGGAATGCAATAACGCTTCTTCCTTGACTGCAGTCACCATCAGCACTGCGTCAAGAGATGTTGTTTTTGTGTGCATGCATATGTATTCATGGGTAATTTTGCTCCGGGTGAAACAATTCAGCAGACTATTTTGGGATCCATTTTTAAATGGTCAAGACCACAAATTGGCAATTGTTTTCCGTGTGGCTTGTTTTCTCCCACCCCCCCTGACAACTGGCTACTGTAAAAAGAGGTCGTTAACATTCCTTTTCCTGCCTCTTTCTCTACAATGCACAAAGATTTTGGCATGTAATGAAACTGAATGTCCAGCTACTCTGTTAAGGATTTGTGGGAGAGAGGAACTCTGCTCTAAAGACAGTGCTTCATATCTGTTCCTTTAATTGAATTCAATCTATCATCCTCTAGGAATGACTTGTTCTGCAGGAGCTGAGATATTTGCCTGTATTTTAGGGGACCTGGCTCTCTTGTGCATCCTACATTGTCATATAAATAATAACCTGAGGTTGTTATGAATATATAGAGATACTTTCCTACATGTAAGTAAGGAGGTTGAGGTATAACATTTTTAGCCTGAAATTTTGGCAGGAGAGTCAGAGGACTGATATATACACTCTTCATCTGGGTCTTGCTCTTTACTTCCACATCAGCCCTGTAATTTATATCTTGAGTTAAAAAGAGGCATTAACACAAATCCATGATGAAGAAGCCAAGTTTTTAGAGTGGCTCTGTGTAAGCTCTGCTCAGCAATAACAAAAACATCTCTATATTATATATATCTCTATATTATATATATATCTCTGTATTATCAACCCTGTGTTCAGCACAAATCCAAAACATAGCCCTACTCTAGCCACTGTGAAGAAAAATAACTCTACCCTACCCAAACCCAGCACAATTGGTGAAACTTCCCAGTTTAATCCATGAAGTTAAGCAGCTAAACCATCCTGTGTCTATGAAAGGTCCTTGGGGTCCTGGCAGTAGGTCTGGAGTCTGTTCTGCTTCTGGTCACAGCAGTATTTCATGTTGATCAAGAGCTGGGTTTAGAGATCAGCTAGCACTACTGCTAAATGTTGTACTGGCAGGAGGTTCCCCATGGCTTTTGTGGGGTGCCCCATGCTATTCCCAGTGGTATGGTGGGATTGTCCCTTTACTTCCAAGGACATGAATGAATGTCACTTTGTTTAGTGGTCACTCCTCCATGCCTTCCTCTGTGGGACAAACACTGATGTCAGACAGATTAAACTTTGAGCACCTCTTCTAACTGCATATAATTTTATTTAGATTCTTACTCCTGGAGAGATTTAGTCATTCAAATGTCCCATCATTTACCTTCTTACTGTTTACAAAACAGGGGTCCTCTTTTCTTTGAGGACCTTCAGAAGAAAGCCCCTGCTTTGAAAGCACTACCTAAAATAAGTTACCCTCTTGGACCTGGGAATGTGCAGACCCTCTGCCCTGTACAGGTGTGCCGTGTACACAAGAAAAGCAGGAGAGTGAAAGAGTGCTGACAGTTTTCCATCTGAGATCATGGAAGCATCAGGAGCTTGGTTGTGCTGTTTTCCTCTCCAGTCCCTCCAGGTGGTTGCTTTATGGGGAGGATGTGATGGAAAGGTTGTTTTATATCCCTGGCAGTGCTTACTTTCTGCCAGTGACCCAGTCTCTTAGGGATGTGGTTGACTCACAGGGATATGGAGGAGGAGCTGTTGCCCTCGACTTTGTGCCTTATTCCAAAGCATCTAGGCCTGCATAAGTGTTGTACTGAATGAGGGTGCCAATCAGCTTTCTCCTTTCCTGTGTGCAGATGAATTCAGTTATGAAAGGACAGCTAAATGCATTGGTTCCTCTGGAAAATATCTGGTATTTGCAGGTGTGCAGCATCATTCATTAAAAAAGAAGCAAGTCCAGATGGCTTGACAAGGTGGTTTGTTGTGGTTTTTTTTTTTTTCTTTTTTTTTTTTTTTCCTGGTGCTGCTGCAGAATCCAGCTCTGAGTGATGATCTAGGAACAGAAAGGAATGGCTGACAGGAGCCAATTGAATCCCCACCTCCAAACCTGAGTTCTTCTGCCTATGAAATTGTCACAGTTGAAACACTGACTGTGCTTGACACATCCTGTGCTAGCCAGTGATCTTACTGATTGCTAGATCTCCCAAATTCTCATTCCTCTGCAGCCTCCTGTTTAGTTTCCTTGTGCTATATCAGCTCCTGATGCTCTCTGCAATCCTCTCTCCAGGCCACACAGGGATTGGCATTGTGTGTTTCTGTCTGCCTCTTCCTAATCCCTTTCCAGGGAGGCCTGATATGGCTTCCTAGTTTTTCTGGTTTTTATGCTCAGATCCTACAAGCTACCACCACGTGGGTGGCTTGGGTCTTAAACAGTGTTTGGCTTCAAGACAGAACATGAAGAGTAACTTACCTTATGAAAACAAGGAGATTTTGCTGGAACAGTTATTTTAAAATAAGTGAAGAGTCAACTGCCTGCTGTAATGTGGCTATCAGGGCTACAGTTTGTTGTATTCCCAAAGGGATAAAAGTATTCTGCACAGGATCTTACAGCCCATCTCTGTCCATAGTGCTTTGGGGTAGGTCTGTCCTACCTGGTGGATGTTGCTCTGGGAGCAGGATGAAGTGCCGGGAGTGTTTGTTCCCATGGCTAGGCTGAAGATGTTGCTCTGCAGACACATTCCCCCTCCTGCCCTGCTGAATGTATGGGCTCGCCTCAAGCCTTGTGTGTGTCAAGCTGACGTGTCTGCCCTTAACCTTGTGGCTTTTACAGAGGTGCCATGTGATAGATGGGAGCAAAAAGGGACCTGTCATGCCTATGCCTGGCCTGTCCATGCTGCAGATAGCAGCATGCTCTGCTCTCCATCAGAGGCCACTACAATCTATGGGGATGTTTTTCTCTTTTTGTGCTTGAGAGCTGCATCCATACAAGGTGGGAATTAGGCATGAGGAAACTGAGCTTGTCTGGCCATGTTAAAATACAGAAATAGTCTTGGTATCTTTCAGTAATGCATTAAGTGGCATGATTAATGTCTGTCACATGTAGCAATCTTTCCAAGTCTCTTCCCTCGATGCAGGACTCTGCTGTCTAGTGCTTTGGTTTGGATACTGTTCTGTATCTTAGCATCATCACAATAAAAGATCAAAATGTGAGAGCTGAATTTGTGATTATCTTAAGTTCTTTCACTTGTGATTATCTCAAGTGTACGTTTCATAGTTTTAAACTTGGTGGTCACAGAAAATTAGGTGGCATGGATTTTATAAACAGTTCATAAACAATGGCAGAGATCCCTAGCACTGTACGAGGGGAATGTCTCTGAGGAGGCCAAGATATTGCTCACTAGATGAGTAATCTCGTGTCCCATAGATGAGGTTTTCTTGAAACCCACCTAAACAGTGCCCACTTAGGCACTAGTGAACAGTATGAGATGGCCCAGAGTTTGCCTCAGAAAAGAAAGCTTAATCATCGTCATCCTAATTCTGTAGGTGAAGGTGGAAGATTTGCACACAGATGCGTAAATTTTCCAACGCTTATTTCAAAGTCTGTTTGCACTCTGTGGTACCCAAGACCCAAGGCTTTTTCATAATGGGTTTGGTTAATATATTTTATCCTTTAAAATGACATTTTAATGGTCTAAAGGAATCTGCTGTTGATAGGCCTGAGAAGGAAGGGGACACTCTTCTGAAGGGAAAAGCTCCTTGGAGGAAGGAGTCCCTGCTTCTCTTTCTTAGGAAAGCAGTCAACTCTCATTTCTCAGAATGCCACTTTGCTGCCCCCAGAAACTGTGTTGTGTGTTGCTGTGTTGTCAGAGTACTCCCCAAATCTTTGTTTTCCTTAGATTTAGCTACCATGTCTGTATGTCCTACAAGAAGTTGTTTCCATTTCTTCAAATTATGCAATGACTGTTTTACTTCTCTTAAGGAAGGCCAGCAAAGAAAACAAATAAAGTTCATTCACCGTTAGTGAGATGTGCTAAATGCTTATGCTAATCCATCTGAGACATTGAGCTCACAGTGAAAATCCACATTACAGTGGTCCTCTATTGTACAGTGAACTCCCTCCTATAGAGAGCACTGTAATTCTCTGCTTTCCTGTTGTAATTTGAGGATGCAGTAATATTAAGGCAGCAAAGGTAGTTAGCGATCCAGTGGAATTACATGTAAGTAGAGATTGTGTAGGAGAGAATTGCACTCGGTTTGGAAGGAAGACAACTTAGAAGATATTTAGTGGAAATTACATACTTTAGTAAAAAAGAAATAAATCCATTATTCCTTTGTATTTTTTTCTAGTTTCTTGACTTATTATAAATATATGTTTATCAAAGGATCAGAAAATGCAGTGAGTCTGTAAGACCTCATATGGAGCCTTTCATGAACACACATTGAACAAATTGTAATTCTCTTTGTACACATCTTCATAATGACATGTTTTCTGGTTTGGACAAAGGTTCCTAGAAGCCTGAATAGGTGTCATCTGTGACATTTACTATGAAGTAAAATAAGGGCCTAGCAGGGGTAAGTTTTATCTAGACAATAGTCCTAGTAAAAATAGTAAGTTTGCAATTATATCTCTATAGTGGATATAAACAAGGTCTGAGCTAACAGCAGGTAACTTTCAAATACATAAAAAGAAATACTATTCTAGCCAGTGTAATCAGACTGAAGAATTCATCATTGCAATAATCAGAGAATCAAATACAGAAGCTGGAATAATTTGAGGGTCTGGATCATTTTATGACTAATTACATTTGTAGCTATGCATACTATAAGAGTAATTCAATCTTAAGTTAATAGTTGAGTGAGAAAGAAACCTCCCTCTACTTAAAGCATTTTAGAGTTAGCTATACATATATGGTTCTCTTCCTCATGCCTTTCTTCAAAGCCTCAGGCATGTGATATGTCTGAAAGCTCAGAAACAGATCAAATTTGTTGATATTCCTTTCCTTTCTCATATACTGTCTGTGTTTCTGTGGCAGAGAAGGAATGTTTTTGTAAGCTACCAAGGAGGAGGATTGTGAAACCTTCAGCTCCTCTCTGGCTCTGCCATTGACTTCTTGTGTGGCATTTGGCAAATTGCTTAATCTTGTGTACTTCCAACTCCCCACCTGTGACAGATTGGCATTTAGCAGCCCAGAGATGTTGAGGAAATGAAGTCTCTAAAGTGAAATGAGATTGAAAAAAAGAGACAAAAAGAAAGTGAGAATCTCACTGTAGTATGCCAAATTAATGTATGAGACTATATGTATATGAGAATGAGTTGGAAAGTTGAGTCAACTAGAAGTGTGAATGCAGTGTGCACATGTGAAAGTGTAGTAAATCTTCTCCGTGAGAAGAGTCCCTCTTATTCTAGAAGTGACTGTAGATCTCCTTGAGGGGCTGGTGTAGATGACTTGGGTTATTCATCCTACACTTCATTTTTATAAGTATCCACATCTTGGTTCCTGTCCCCACTGTTCTGACTAAAGGGTTTCTAAAATCTTGCAACTTCAATAGTCAATAATTTTTATCTCATTTCAAGCAACATTTATCCACAGCTAGTTTATATGACTTTGATCTTTTAGTAATGTAGACCTTTCTATTAAATAGATATTTTTCTCTCCCTGGTGATTCCTCCCAGTACAGTTCTAGACAGCAAGCATGTCTCCTCCCTTTGGTCTGCTAAAATGAACCTTTGGTTAGCTAAAATGGACTCTCCTAATTATGACTTGTAAGACAGGCCTTCTATTCCCCAAAGATCCTTGTAACCCTTTTCTCCAGTTGTTCCATTTTTAATTAATTCCTTTTGAATGTGGCAGCTCATCAAATTTACATGCAGCATTCCAGAGAAAGCCTATCCCAGATACTCTACATCTGTAGTTTTCATCATACTTTTTTGCATCATACATTTTCCATCACCTTTATCTTATGGTTAATGTGTCCATCCAGGTTTTTCACTTCTGTCTTATTTTCAAGCATTTAGCAGCTACTGCAGAAATTCTTGGAATTAACATAGTCTCTCTCTAAGGGCATGAAGCTTTGCTTTCAACTAAAGACTCTCCTCTGTTGCAGTTGTTTAGATTCTTCATGTCACCCAGTTCTTCTGGTATGACAATCTCAGTCTTTCTGCTTGCTGAGGAAAGGATCTGTCTATCCAGAACCATGTACTTCACTGAAGCCTGACTCCCTTTTGTGCCAAACTCAGTCCTCCAAACATTGAACAAGGTTTGTCCCAGGATTGACCCTTGAGAAAACAATGGATTTCCTCCTTTCCTGGCTGGACGGAGTAGAAAGAAAAGGTACATACTCACTTCCCTACAGCTTTGATGTTTACTGGTTTTTTGGTTTTTTATCCTGATTTTCATCCTTTTGGGTGTGACAATGGTTCCCCAGCCACCAGACCAGATGCAATACTGAAATCTGTGTACATCTTTCATTGTTCCCTCACCTAGAAAATATGTTCTTTTCCTAAAGAAAGATAAAAATCAGTATATCCCTTTTTCCATTCCTGTGACCCCCTTTCCATTAATTATTTGCTGTGAAGTGGGCTGCCATGGGGTGCCTGAGGGACTGTGAACTGGCTGGAGCTGCTCCATCCAGCCATCCACTTGGGCAGTGCAGGTGCTTTCAACTCTGATGTTAAAGATATATGGTGGGTTTTGTGAGGAAAATCTGACGACTCAGGGTCCCACACACTGAGAAATCTTGCGTGCTATTGAGGTCAGGCTTTCCACTGTGTTTGCTTCCTTGGCTCCCCCTCCCTCCAACTCTTCAGTTACCAGCCTATTAGAATCAGCCAATTAACCTGGTTAATGGGGAGAAACAGCAAACACCAGAAAAGATGATGTGCTTTTCTTAATTCCCATTTGGAAACTTGATTGGTTTAAACAGTAAATGTCTCAAGAAAAGACAAACCTAAGAAAAGGGTCCAAAACATGTCCTGCTTTTGTAACGCTGGCACACTGAGTGAGAGAAGGATGAGATGAGTACTTCACTGTTGAGTGGTCTTTCGGGGGCAAAAAGGTAGTGCCCTGCCAAAGCTGCCGAGGTGGCTTTAAGCTGGGGTGCTGAATGGGCATGACTGAATTGTATCGTTCCATCTGATCCTTTTGGTGATATGGTTAAGGTGATATCTGATTGCCTTCTTATCCTTTGTGTGACATGACTTGAACCCAAGAGCTTTTGTCCTCTCTGAGTAGGAGAGGTGACAGAAGACAAAGAGGACATTGAAAGGCATGGGGTAAGGGCAGAGGGGGAAAGGAATAGCTCATGCAAGAGGGGAAATAGCCGTGTTTCAGGGAGGGACTAAAGCTGTTTCGCTCAAGTGAGATAACAGCTCTTTGTTAAGGACAACAAGGACTAATGCAGCACACAGAAATAACCTGCCCACTTAATTTTTATTAAAGATCTGAAAAGGTAGAAGGAAAGAAATTTACAATTTGTTTGGTATTTAGCTCAGGTAAATTTTTTAAAATTGTATAATGAGAACACATTGTCCAAATTTTCATATGCAGATTCAATTAGTGTTCAGTTAATTAGCCTTTACAGATGAGATTAACTTAATTACATAACACTAACCTCTCTTAATAACTATTAAGGGTACGAAGGCTGCCTTTAATAAATTTAGAAGGGCTATATGTGTTTTTTAAAATCTGAAATGACACACACATAAATTAAACCAAATTACACACAGAGGACAACCATTAATGGTAATGATCAAAGGAAACAAACTATGTACATAGCTCAGAGTCAGGCTGCTTAGAAGTTCATGCTGTGTTCCTCCTCTTGTCTGCTGGCATCCTAGTGATTTCACTAGGATTATTATTGGAGCTGATGTACAGTCTGGGGTCATTCCTTCAAAGAGGGCTGCAGACTGATACAAGGTTACTTTAATTAAATGTTAGCTTGTGTTAAAAAAAATAATTTTGGGTACTAGGTTATTAGCAATTTTCTTTTTCAGGTGGTCTAAGGAAAAAAAAATGTGCGAAAGCCCATTGAATGCTAAAAATCTGATGCAAAAATATTTATTGTCATTATGTACCATAAATAACTGTATAGATTTTTTTTATGTCTTGATATGAGGTGTACACTTGAACAATGATGCTGTGATTATTAATATCACAATGTAACAGAGCATCACATCTGATATAGGGTGATAAAGGTGGAGCATATATGGGACTAGTTATGGGATGTGGCATCTTTGGCTTCTGAGTCACAAGTTTGAATCCAGGGTGTCTTGGTAAAGTGACTGACATCAGATAATATCTGATACTTTTCAGAAGGGAGCAACAAAAGAATCCTTTTTCCATTGGCTGTTCTTGCATGGGCAGTGTTTCCCACTTGCAGTGAATTTTGATGGGCTCATCACATCCATCTCCTCGGAGCTCAGTAGCTATTGTGACATTCAGTACACTGCAAAATTCAAGGGCTACCCTCATTGAATTCTCTAGGACCCGTTTCGGAGTCCGGATTTTGAGTTATTGTCAGGAGCAGGCATCTGCTGGATCCCAGCTTTGTGGCTCTCTTCAAACCATTTTATCTCATGACCCTGAAGGAGCACAGTGAAGTTCATAAACCACATAATTTGTTTTCCACCTGCAGTAAGCTGAAATGTTCAAAGCATCCTCCATACAATCAGAGTAGTTTTCCGCTTGAAGCCATGAGATCTGCAGGTATTGAGCAACTAAAAGGAATAGGTTGGATATGCCTCCTGTTAAACACCCCAAAAATCAAAATACATCGCTTCTCTCTGAAATACTGCCTCTTTCTGAAAACTTTGGCTTAGTGCCTACAACCATTTTCAGCCAGGAGGAAAGATGACATTGCCGCAGATTTTTTCCTTGCTGTGAAGAGCTAGCAAGGTGAATATGCAATGAGGAGGAAATTGCTGAAGTATCTGTCTTGGAGCGGCAGAGTCTATTGAAAAAAAGGAGAGGGGATACTTGAGTTATTTCAGCCCTTTCATGTATGCAGCTCAAGCTGAATCTTCAACAGTCGATATCTCAAGAAAAATGGTTGGCAGTGAGCAGACTTTGCTTTGTCTGATGCAGACCCAAATCTTGTTCTCTTCCATGGGGTTTGTGCCTGCCTCCCTGAGAGCAGGATTTGGCCTTGTGAGTGGTTCTATCCACAGATGCAGCAGATGATACACACTCAGAGGAAGGGGAGAATGCAAATTCCCTGCAGGGAGGCAACCGCCAGATATGTAAACAAAGAACCTTCTGGGTGTGCAGCAGTCAGCCCACTTGAGCTGCTGTTTCCATGGTATACCAGATGCTGTAAAATATGCTTTCTTCAGGGGAAGAAGCTTTTCCTACTCCTGCATTATCCTGTTTGATATGGACTGTCCTCAGGCTGGTACCTCACTGTATGGGCCACACGTGACAGGTCCCCCTGGCCCAACCATTTTCTGAGTTAATGATGATAGGTCATCTTCTGCAGCTTCCAAACAAAGAAAACCCTAAATGATTTTTTTAAACTTGGAACATCATTGCTAACTATGCTTCTAATTTTTACTGAGTGTTTAATGCATGACAGTTCTTCCTGATGTACATGGTGTCCTACCATAATACTGAGTGGTTTTGCTTTTCTGTTTCCTTCTGTTTAAAAAGAAACCAAAACCAGAATACATATATTTCCATTTTCCCCTGATTATTCTTTTCCTAATCCCCATGTTGCTTTGTTACAATTCCTGGTTTAGGGAGGTTCAAGCCACTGGGTACAAGTCAACAGGTGCCATTTCTGAGTTTGATTGCAGATCACCCAGTAGATAAATATGAGGAAAAGAAGCAAAGATAGGTGGTCTCTACTCCCATTTTCTTGTAAAACAGCGGCTGATTGTGCTTGGTTATGCCATAGATACTAAGTACAAGTGCAATTATAAAACATGGACAAGTCTGCGATAATTGGTTGAAGCAAACCAAACTCAGCCAGTGTAAATAATTACCAAAACCACTTCTGAGGTTTGCTGTGCTTCAAACATGACTCAGGGGAGAAGGTGAGGATGTTTTCTGGGTACCTGTCTACTGGAGGCCTTGTTTGGGGAGGATGCTGCAAAACTGGCAGAGCTGTGTGGATGTGGCATATCCCCTCACTCTGAGACCATGCAGGTTCATTGGCTTTCCTTGTGGCTATCAAGAGCAAACACATGGGCCTTTTAATGACTCCAGCTTCCTGCACCTGAAAGATGTAATGTGGCGTGTAAGGGATAGATGCACATGGTCTCTGCCCTGTTTACAGTCCAGCCACCACAGCTCCACGGGGTCCTGTGTGTGCTGTTGGCTTCTCTTTCCCAGGCCTGCTGCCATGAGACCTGCTGCCAGGTGCTTACCAGGCCCTGAAGGAGGCCAGGACAGCAGTGGGTCCCAGGGGTGAACAGTGGAGGCTGGTAGTGGTGAGTGTGTGTGTGCAGTGCTGCACGGCATCAGAGAGTGTCCTGGAGTGTAGAGAATTAAGGCTTCTTTTAATCCTGAGGATGCTTTCTCATGGTCTTTCCCAGGTGCTTTTCAACTCCTTCTCTTCCCCCATCCTGCAGGCTAGTACTTCTCACTTTAGGGAAAAAAATTAAGTGTGGTTAATTTTAAGCCAGTGCAATTATTTAGAAGTCCTGGAGGTGGAAAACCAGTTACTGGTTAACAGATCTGATTTGAAATGTGTTCTGCCTGACCCCCCCTAATGTAGTGAGCCAGAAGCAGTTCTTCCAAGAAGAGGGCTTTCTGGAAGGCTTTTTCACTGAATCATTTAAAGCCTAGGCTTCTTGAAAATGTTAATATCCTGCTGGCTCACTGGAATGCAGCTGGTGAGTACGGCAAGTGCAATACCTATGTGCGTGCTTGCAATCCCAAGCACAGTGAGCAGGCAGGGCTCAGGCTGCAGTGTGGGTGTCCTTGCTGAAGGCTCAGGCTAGGAGGGAAGTGGGCTGGAGATCAGACCTGGTTTGGCATCGCCCCACAGGACTGGAAGTTCCTCTGCCCTGCCCAAGCAATGCAGCTGCGATACAGCAGCACTTTGCACCCCTGGTGGGGCTGTGCCTGGTGACCTCGAGCCGTGCCCTGCATGGCTGGAAATGTCAGCTGGGTTTGTGCAGCCTGGGGCTGCTCTCCTGGGCACTGTGGTCAGTGTGCCCATAGGCTGAGACTGCTGGACCAGCCTGAAATGGCTGCCTGCAGAATATGACCCCAGGATTCCACCCCTTGCATCAGTAGACAGCCTTTATAATGCTGAAATCACAGCAATTGCAGGCTGCAGTATCTCTGTAGCAAAAATGCAGGTCGGTGTGGATGTGTATGTGCCTTTTCCCCTCCCACGGTGTCTGCAGGCAAAAGCCTTTTTGAGTTAGCTGTTTATATTTGTGGTGTTAAAAAGGCTTTGTCCACCTTAGTTTCTCTGTGTTAATGTGTGAGGCTTTTCTGCTTACCTTAGTAGTGAAGAATTTTTTAGGGGAGAATATATATTCTTTTCAGGCAATATACATTCTCCTCAGGCTGCCATCTAATCCACCTCTTTCATAATTTTATCTTTAGCATATTTTCTTACACGTCATCCCATGGATTTTGTAGCTAAGGGAGAACCTAGAGTTCTTGCCTTAAACTGGGGACATATTGTCCTGTAGAATAAAAGTATTGCAAGTCCAGGATTAAAAAAACCAAAAAACCCAATCACTACTGTACTATAAGAATAAAAAAAAAAAAATAATTGAGGGAAATTCATCCTCCTCTATGAGAGGAGGACTGTAGGTGGTGGCAAGTGCTTTGCTAATTTGGACAATAAGTTAGCACCCAAGGGTATTAAGTCAGATCATTACTTTTGGTTATCAGATTTTCTTTTGCTTAGTGTGGCAAAATACTCTCAGAGCATACACACATTACATGGGCTTGTTTATTTATGTCAGCAGTAGATGTATTTACAGTATTTGTGTTGTTCTAGCTAATATTCTGTGGTATGTTGTAAAAAACAAGAAAGATTCAATATGAGACATAAATATTTATTTTTTTAGTGAATTTTCTCTTAAGAATGAAAATAGATCATGATAGTCTGTCTTCCATTAATATAAATGCAGATTAATGCAATCAAATGGGTTACTTTTTTCATAGACAAGGTGCAAACACAATGGAGCACAGTCCTCAAATGTTGCGGTTTCATTAAAACGGATTTTTTATTGTTCATTTTCAGGGATATATTTTGCACATTTTCTTTAGATTGATCAATTTGAATTCATTTAAGACACTAACAATTGAATACAGTGACAGGTTTATTTAGATAAATGGACACGAATTTTCTTCAATTATGAAAATGAAAGACTGTAAACATAGTAAAAATTTAAAAAAGAAATCTGCTCACTATTCTGCGGAATGTACCAGCTGACTGCCTTGTGCTAAACTCTGATTTGGCAGGTTTGGGGTTTTTTTTAATGGTGTGACTAAAACCAAAACAAGATGACCTTGCCATATTCCCTTGCTTCCCTTTTGTGTAGTAAGTCATATACTTATCCTTTTATTAATTTCTCTGTTAGTTTTCCATCCATTTGCATATCTGAAAAAAATTGCGTCAGGACCACAATGATGAAGTTAGTTTAAAAATAATAAATCACGAAATGGTAACAAATTTTGGAGAATAAAACATTGATGAAAACATGTTTCATGGCCATCCAGATCTTTTTTGGGGTTGGGATTTGTTTTTCCAGCCATCCTTTCTAGACTCTGTTTGTCACATATAGACAATATTAGAAAGGTGAAGTTATGAGTTAATACCATGGTTCTCCTGGCTGAGGTTTAAAGCTTTGTGCGAGTGGTAGAAACAGTGTGTAATAGAGCTTCTGCTAAGCACGTCTCTAAAATACTGGTTTTTTTCTTTTTCTTTCTTCCAGGGTTTTTGGGAAAGCCACACAAAACTCATAAAAGAGTATGGACCTGTTTGTGGGTAAGCTTAGCAGTACTGTCAGCTTTCTTCTTTCTGGCTCTTGCTCTTTGAGTTTGTTGGGTGGGAGAGGAGAAAATACCAAGATATTCATCAAAATGCAGAGTGCAGTGTTTCAGTTTGGGGGCCAGAGGTGGAGGTGGTTTGATTACATGCAGCAAATACTCTTGGCTTATTTTAGTTCAGCATTTGGGATTGGGCTTCATTTTTCTCTGTCTTACTTTAATTATGCACATAAAGTTTAGTCCTTTTCAGAACTATACAAAACTACCAGCCTTCAATATTCTCTTTTCATCTGCATGTTCTTTATGCTTACAGTGAACAGTGGAAATAATAATTTGTCATCTTAAAAAACCCTCAGTTTATGAAATAGTATGAATTTGCTTCAGCTGTTGCTATCTATATTTATGCAAAATTCCTAAACTTAAAATACAATGAAGTACAGATTAGAAATGAGGCATTCCTCTCTCTATAGCTCAGCTGTGCTATCTTAGCAGTTTGTTAGAAGTAAAGAGGGTTTAAGCAGTATATCCCTTCGTAGAAGCCCTTCCACATTTCCATGAATGTCATTTCTGTTCCAAGAACTACTTACTTTCCTGTTGTCATCATTTTAAGTGGAAATGCAGTTGTCCCATGGTATTTTCTATTGTTTTGGTCAGTTGGTGTTTGTAGCATAACTATTATTTCAATATATATGTATCAGGCAATATCCACAAATTATGAAAATGTCAAATTTTTTTCCCCATGGTGTGCAAGGAGTTTAAGATACTTGTAAGAGAGCACATATGAATGCCTGTGTGTATACGTATTTGATTACAAGAGATACCAATGAGCTCTGTATCCTCTCCCAGCAAAAAAACTCTAGCAGAAAGAAGTCAGGCTCAGGCATTTGATGCTTCAGTCACAGCCACCTTGTGGTATTTATGATCAGCCCTAAGGACAAAGTGCTGCAAGAAGTGATGGAAATAATGAATTCCAAGGGTTAGGTACTTGTCTAGGAGGAAATAATGCAGTGTCTTGGCTGGCAAGGAATGGGAAAAGATATTCATTAATGCTGTGGCAATTTGTATGTTGTGTAACAAATGGAAAGTGACTGAGGCTTATTATCTCTGTGACCTTTGGTGTGATGCCCTTAAATGACAATAATGTAAGAACACTGGCATTTATTCCTCAGTATACTTCCCTCCTTATTAATATCATGCTTATTTTTTTTCTAAGCTGAATTTGAGACAAGTTGCTATTTAGTCATCTGTCTGCTCACTCAGCCAGGCAAGGCTATGTCATTGGAGAAAGAGATGTATAATTACAGTGTGTGAGCAGATAGAAAGTTTCATTTCTGAAATCTACTTACAGGCTGTTAGAGAATGAAACCTCTGTGAGACTTGTATGGGCTGCAAAGCTGGATGATGGTGGTTGTGGTCAGCCAGGATAGTTCTGACTCTTTGGGATTCTCTAGGTAGGAAGAGTGAGCATAGGTAAACTTCATTTATTGCATGCATGGAAAACTCAATTTGTGAGGGATCTAGGAGGCTGGCAGAGGAAAAAAATGCTGTTTTTTCATGTCTCCCAGGAAAACAAAGATGGATGCAAACAATGCTGTGTTCGAGGTAAGGTCTATTTGTAGTTGAAGTAGGATGTTTTAAAACCTGGTTTGCAAGCTGCTGTTCAATAGGTGGGGCATGTGTCAGGGGGTATTTATCACAGTCCTGTCAATTAAAGAAATTCTTTCTCCTTCCCTTTGAGTCTTCAGTGTGATTCTTTCTGTGGTTCTTTGAAACAGGCAAAAAATGGTAGGTGTGTTTATGTGTATATTCCCAGCAAAGTATTGGATCTGGCAGATGGAAGAAGATGTGGCATTTTTCTTTTCCCAGATTGAAAACTGCTTTCCAATAAGCATAAAGAGCAATGATCTTTATTTCTACAGTGGTGAAGTGAGTTGAATACAAATCTTTGGAACTGAAGCCTTTTTTTCTTCCTAAGGTCACTTGAATAGTCTGAATGATACCATCACAACTGTTTTCTTTTGTGTGTGAATTGGTTTCCTTGACAACAGGATGTCAAATCAACTTTTCAGCTTTAATCAAGTCAAAACAATATATCCCTTCCATTCCAAAAGGCCTCAAGTCGCAGAGAATTATTTCAAGTAAGGCTTTTGTAGGTCACAAAAGCTTTTTTTCCCCCTTCGCTCCTGTGTGCAAATCCAAGGGAGAGGTGATGGTACTGATATTTTATAAAGACAGACAATGCAAATAGTCATCAGTTGTGAGTTTGTGCTGTGAGAACTGTTTGTTTTCATACAGAGGGTGGCCCAAGATGGAGGCCAAGGCAGAAACAAACAGCTCTGGTTTGGTGCAAAAGCAGAGATGGAGCATTTCTATTCAACAGGGTAATCCAAGCCACTGACATGACTTTTGAAGAGGTCCTGCATCAGTGGAAATCTTTGGTTTAGCTGTAATTTGGAGTACCTTCTATAAAAATGCTTCCTCCAAAATATGTGTGCTATTTCTCCATAACAAAAATGAAGTTGAAAACAATCCTATTTGGAAAACAGTGTACCAATACTTAATAAGATATGCCTTGAATATTCCCCTATTCACATAAGAGTTCTGCAGGAGAGTAGCCCTGTTTGCTGTGGAAATTAGTGATTTACACCACTCATTTTCTGAATGAATATTAATGCTATGTTACTTTATTATCACCTTCACCATACCCAGTTGTTCCATTTCAATTGTAGGTTAATAGCTACTGATTGGAAATAGGTGATAAAAGCAGACAGAGAAATAAAGAGGGACAACATATTTTATGGAATCAGAAAAGCAACTTCTACAATGTGAGAGCGAGTTAGTGCTGCTTTCTGTATGCACTTAATATACATTTGACTGCTCTGCTGCAATTGCATCATTATGGCTTTGCAGAACTGATTTGGAGTAAAAGAAATCTGCCAAAATAAGTAATGTATTCTTTGCCCAACAACATACTACCAGTGATTGCAGAAAATATGACACAGCCCCAAGTGGGCAGTTGATTGCTCTGGGATGAAGGAACTTATTCTGCCTTTGACTGTAGCAATGCATTTGGACATGGGGAAGAATGTAAGAGGTCATAACACAGACCTCACTGTGTATAACCAAAGAGTGAGAACAGATTAAAATTCAATGTCATTTGTGGGGTGACACTCTTTCTTTGTGTTGTTTTGCATCTGAAATAGCTTGCTGCAGGTCAAACCCTATTCTTACTCTACCTTGACTTGGACATTCAACTTCAACCTGCTGTGAGAAGTCTGAAGATGTCTGTAGTAGAAGTTTTGGTTTGTCAGTGTGGGGGCTTGGGGCTTTCCACTTTTGTGGATGGAAGAGGGACGTGCATTTCTGGGATTTGGGCATGTGGAACTTTAAGCCTTTTTCTTCCTTCTGCTGTCATCAAATACCTTGGCACAAACCTAAGGTGGATAGGGCAGGATCTCCTCCTGCAGGGAGCAGCTGATGTCTTCATCATGGGATGAATTTAACTGAAGAAACAATATCTTTATTACTATTTTAATGTCACGAAGTTTTTTAAGCCCTCTATTTCTAGCCTCATTCTGCTTTCTGTGGAAAAAGTGATTCCAGGGAAAGTATTCCATCTTTGTTTCTGAAGGCTCATGGAAAGAAATAACTCAGTTTTATGAAAAAATCGTATCCTGTTTGATTTCTTTTGCACTGGGGTGGGGGGGGGGGGGGGG
>VYZP01067319.1:34475-54631 GCA_013400635.1 Hypocryptadius cinnamomeus
CTTGGGGTACTTCCTTTATTTTGATATTTTAAAGAATATACTTTTTATATTTCAGCTAGAGGAAATGATACCTGGACAACAATAGGGAAAAACAAGCTTCCTGTTGCTGTTTTATAGCTCCTCATAACCTCTGTTACCCATGTAACCTGATAGGGAATTTTGGTAGCCTCACTTGCCTGGATTTTTGTTTTCTTAAAGAGCAGTGTATGTTTTGGCTGATGTCACGTCTTTCATATTTCATCAAGATTTATTTTCTTCTCACTGCTTTCTCCTTTATGTGTTGTGATAAGGTTCTTTGACTCTATAAGATTGTTGACCAGCCCCAGAATTGCTGATGTGGGTTAGAGTTATCTCTTTCTTCCATTAACTACTTGCAAATTGTACAGTACAGCAGAACCCCTAACTTAGAGCACATGAGTAATCACATTGAAGTCAATGGCATTGCTCAACATGCTTCAAGTTAACCAGAAGTCTGTCTACCTTGCTGAATCAGAGCCATAAAAAACCAATTGCATTTGTGCCTTAAAAATATTTTTAGTGCTGTTGGTACACATAAACTCCTAGTTCTGTTGTACCGGGAAGAAGTTAATAGGAAGAAAAATATTTCTTCTCCCTCTCCACCCTCTCTTTTGATAGCACTTTGCATGTAGAGAATTTAGTTGCTCTTCTGTGAAATGTGTTAGCCATTCCCTCTGAAATGGAAAATATTATTGCGTGAATGGGCAGAACAATAGGACAATCTTAATGTTTTTAAGTTAAACTTTCAGGAGCCTTTCTTTCAATCACTATGAAAATTTGTAAATAGTAACCTATTTTTTAAAAATTGTTTTTCAAACAAGAACTGAAACCCAACAATACTCCTGGCAGAAAATCCAGGGCAGAATTCTTGGTACAATGCTATATCTCCATCTGAATTCCCACAGTTAAACATAATTAGGTGTTGGTTGTAGTTGGCTCCAGTGGTTGAATCAAGTTGCTGGAAAAAGTCTTGTGAGTTACTTTTGGGTATATCTTCACCAGTTTCCCCTCTTGTCTCTAAAGTTAATTGGTCCTGAAAACATAGCCTTCTGTGGGACTGATGCCTAAAGACTTGCCCAAAAGGTGGCATACCACACTGTTCTGAGAGCTGGAATCTGTGTCACTGTTACAGGTGGAACTGTTTTTGTGGCTGCCTGATCATTGTTGGAGTATTTTACATTCTGCATATGCAGATCTGTGGGCTGCAGATTATTGGCAAAATTTACAGTAAATTAGTTGGCCAGTTTAATTCTGGCATGTTTCAAATGTACTTAGGTCTCTGGAACATTGCAAATTGATACCTAGTGTACTAGTAATGTCAAAGGTATTTATTAATGAGCACCTCACAGCCACGGACAAATCTGCTGTGTGGACTGTGATCTCCCATGAGAACCGTGCAACTTGAGCTTGTGTACCCTGTGATGGTTCTTGATTTGGCACTGTAGCCTCTGACTGCCCCAGAAAGGTCCAGGGACATTTGTGTTCTATGTATTCACAGGCAGAGCTCAAAAGCCCATCAAAATTTTGCAGTTCCAGCCCTCAGTGCAAGCAAAGCCATTGGGATCGAAACCTTTGGTGAAGTGGTATTCTCTTCTGTGTGCAAAGCCCTCCCACTCCTCTCTGAGGCTCCAGACGTTGCCCTGGGGTGGCTGAGCTGCAGCCATGTGCTCACTGTTGTGCTTTTCCCCAAGTTTCCTCCATCCAATCCCTCTGAGACTGTACTGCAGCTGTTTAAGCTAATGTAAGTCAAAGACCTGATAGAATCTTTTACACCTCTGGAAAGAGAGTGTGAAATCCAGCCATATGAGACAGACAGCATTTTATGTGCTCTTGGCAAGGCAACAAAGGACACTGCCTGTCACCTGCACCACGTTCCTGATGCTTGTTTCTGTGCTCATGGCATGTGCAAGCTGCTGGGATCATAGCTCCAGCAAATGACTGTTTGTGTAGAGGAGCATCTCCTGCTTGGTATGCCTTCACTGACAGATTTGGCCAGACATGGAACAGCTCCGAGGGACTGGCCAAAACTGTGTCAGCTCCTAAGATTGACAATGGAAGCAGGAGCAGGCCCTTCTACCATATCTAAGCATCTGAGGAACCTGATTAAATCTTGGTCTGCTTCTGTGTGTGTGCATATAGCAGCCTTGGCTAGGAGAAGGTTTCACCTTCATTTCCTCCTGCCGAAGTGTTTCCTTTTGGTTCCTTGCATGCTGGTACTGTGCAGCATTTAGCTGTTGAAACATAGTCCTGGTGAGCTTCATCCTAAGATTATTTGAAAAGTGAAGCTTCTTTTGAAAATGTGCTGCCTGAGGAGTGTTTTACACCTAATATACAGCACAGGTGATCTTTGATCTCTGCTGCCTGCTTCTTTGCTAATTAATGGCTAAAATGATAGTTTTAAAGGGAATGAAACTGCTGAACAGATTGCTTCTTCTTACCATGTTACACCTGCATACCACAATGTGTCATCTCATTCAAGGAAGGGGGAGGAAATATTCTGAGTTACAAAAACTAGTTCCTTAGACACAATTTCACATTGCTCTACCACCTTCATTATCTACTGGAGCCTGTATTTGTTCAACGTTTTAACAAGCTGTAAAGTCCATCTTGTAATTTCCCCCCACCCTTTTCCACCATTTGGAAATAAGCAGGTGGAGAGCTTCTAAAAGACTGAAAAATCTGAGATGTTATTTCAATATATCAGTCCTAGAAAGTATGGGAAAACAGCAGTGTTGTAGATTTTGCTGTGCATATTAAATGTTTTCATTAGAATTTCTTACAGCACTCCAGAAGTATTGATGCAAACCTAAAGCAGATACATGCAATATGCAATGTTCAGTAGCTATTAATGGTCTCTGACTTCACTCGCTATGTATCTGATTATGAACTGGTGTTCCTGGTGTCATGCATGGTAATTTTTTAATGCATTTCTTGAATAATTTCCCCTCACTATATGTAGAGGGAGGCAAATGCATCATGCCTCCCAACGTGTGTGTCCCCTTTCTTGGCAGCCTTTGAAGCAGATCGATTTTAATGCTCAGTTCAGGAAATTCTCCTGCCTTGGTCACTTCACAGGAGAGTCAAATTGCTGCCTCTCCAGGTCGCTCCCTAATGCCAGTTTCCCTTTATTTCTGGCAGCCCAAAGAAATCCAAAAGCAGCTTGTTACTGTATTGTGACTGTGCTGTGAGAAGCGCTGAGCAAAAGGGATTTCCCTTTTCCACAGATCCCACGCTGGGTCTGGAGAAGGACCCAGAGCAGAAACTGCAGATCAGCAGGCTGTTGGATGTTCCTGTTGTCTGCAAGCCTAGCACAGGCTGGAGCACCCATGGCTCTGTCCCTTACTCATGCCACCAGCTAGGAGCCCCAGGATGCAGGTGCTGGTTAGACCCTCTCTGCCCATGCTGGGGAGCCCTTAGACAAGACCTCATGGGGCCTCTGCCCCTTAGGCTACCAAAGCATTGCAGAGGAATGGATTTGGGATGTCTATTACTTAGTTTCTTAAAAATAGCAAGTAGTATTTTCCTTTGTGAGGATGACTACACTTTGACAGGTATCTACAAAGGTGTTTCCTATCAAGTGCTGCCTTCAATGTTGTTGCTCAATTGGTGCCACCACTTTGTTGGGGTTTGTTCTGGTTTTTGTTTTTTTCCATCCATGACCTTGACTTGTAGGCTCTGTGTTTATGTTTTTCATACTTCCTTCTCTCACCCCCTAAATGTTTGCTCTGGATTTTTCTTTCTCTTGCTTCTCTCCATCATCTTTAGCTCTATGCTGTCTTTCCTCCATGCTCTGATTTTTATTCCTCCCTGTTTTTCTTATCCATGTTGAATTGAAAACAGTAAAATGACCTGACAATTTTAACATCATTCCAAGATTTTGATGTAATTCCATAAATCTCTTAATTACTTTTTTATTGTTTTGTCATATATAGGTTTTAGTTTTTCCCGCTACCTTATTAGTCTGGGGATCAATTTTAGTCTACTACATTTTACTAGTAGAAAGGGGAACAAAATATCTCCTTTTTCTTTGTTGGTTTGTCACCATCCTAAAATAACCCTTTTTCTCTGTTGACTACCTCTTTTCTTTTCCTGGAGAGTCTGCTTTATGTCAGACCTGCTGGCACTGAACTGGGTATGATTTCATCAGGCAATAGGCAAAAGTATACCCCACTGCAGAGGAAGAAGTTGTTTTCATCTGTTACTATGTTCTTTTTTTTTTTTTTTCCTATCTTGGGGAACATGGGATGAACTGTGCCACCATTACCCTGGTGATTGTGAATCTTTCTTTCCCTCCAGTAAATTTAGTGGCTAAACCTGAAAGCTGATCTTGAAGGAGGATTTGTTTTAGTCATACCAATAAAATTCTACAGGTATAATTAAAAAGCTGTAGTGATGTCAAAGAAGCCTCCCTTGCAGAGACACAGCAGCTCTGCAAAGACAATCACTGCATCAGGGAAAAGACTGACCATGTCCTCCAGCAATTATTGGGGTACACTCCCATAGGACTTTTTTCTAATTTAACTTTATTAAGATTAAAATCTTGTCTTGTCCCAGAATCTTCTCCCTGCCCCATGCAAACAAGCCTGAAAATAGTGGTCTGGACCTTCAAGCTGCTGTTTACTTCAGCATAGCTTCATTTCAGGCATAGAGTCATGACTATTTGAAGATCTTGACCCAATGTTTAGGTCTTTCTCATGTTATATAACTTCAGTTTTTGGATGATGGTACCTACTGAATAAAATTAGGTTTTGTACAGCAAATCTGAAGACATACCCAGACCTCTTAAAGTGGTTTATAGAAAAAGGAGTGAGTTGGGAGCAATGTTCTGACTCTGTAAGGTCTAGCAGCAGACGTTTTATCACTCAGCAATAATCCAAGCTTTTCTGTCAATGTTGGGATCTGTTTCATTGAAAAAAGATCTTGGCAAGGACACTGGGGATTTGCTACAGAGTCCTTCAAAGTGACATTATGAGAGGATCTTGGTTCTTTGGGACCTTTTATTGTATGGAACATCTTATGAAATACTTTGTGTGAAGGGCCAAAGTAAAATGTTACCAAAGCAGCCTAACAATTTTATATGTTCACCAGCTGTCCATTTAGGCGAGTAGGAAATAAGCTATGTTTGGGGCAGGAGACAGAGAAAGTAGGTCTCCAAGTGCAGTACAGAGACAAATGTTAAAGTAGGTCAGATGGTAATGTGACATCACATGGAAAGGCATTAGTTTTTTAAATATTAAATTCCATTAAAATAATTTAATTTTTTATTTTTGAAATAGAGATGTATATTACAAAATGGGAAGATTAATATTTGAAATGCCTAAACTTATTCTTACTACAGACCTATATTTTTCCTGTCTCACTGGCATTTTATTTGCTTTTGTCCTGTAACTAATACCGTGGATTTTCATCAGTAGTGAAGAACAGAAGTTTGTTAAACTACCATAATTTTCATTCTGTTCATTTTCTTTGCAAAATTTTTAAACAACTACACAATTTCTAAGCCTTGGAGCAGACCCCTTTGATACACCACTGTGTTTATACCTACCCATGGGACTGTTCTGGGCATTGCACTCAGGGTATTTCCCAGTCTTTGCCTCTTCTGGGGTCACCATTTTGGATATTGGATTTCTGCAGGCAGCTGTACTTGCACTTCCAGAGGCTGGCACCTCTGAAATCCAGAGGCTGTCCCTGCTGCCAGAGGAGTGGAAGCAGCAGATTACACTGAGGTCAGAGGACGAGGGGTGTTGCTGGCAGTACTGACCCTGCCATGCAGGCAGCATTGCCTATATACTGGAATATCTCTGCTGGATTTAGAAGGCTCCAGGTGAGAAGAGCATAATCAATAATTGCAGATATTAAAAGCAGTGCCTTCTCGTGCTTTCCTACCTTTTTCCCCTTCCTTCTTTGCCTACAGGACACGAAGCATCTGAATCCCCCAGACGATTGCTCATGCATTTACATTTTCATTTGCTTGGTTTATAGCAGGATTGTTCCAGCTTTTGGGAGGGGCAGCTATCAAAGATGTACAGGCACTGCCATTGTGTTTTATTGTTCCAGTCTATTTTTCCCTGTGAATGTAGGTGGGAGTTTTTCAGTGGGTTGGTTTTGTGCTTTTTGCTTTCTCTTTCTTCTAAGAATTTATAACCCTTTTATTGTCAGTCTTCAATCATTTTTGATAGATCAATATATTTACTTCAATGATGGTTCATCCTACAGTTGTGCTTGTATTTTTTTTTTTGTGCTTTGTTTATAGGGGTTATGAATAGATTCAGGGGGGTTGTATCTCTGCTATACCTCTGTCATTGCACGAGGATCAAGTTGCTTGAAATTGGCCCAATACATTTATATTTAGAATGAACATGAAGTGTTTACATTGGTCTGTCTTCAAACCTACTGTTTTTCCCCCGTTTTCTAAGTAAACTTTGAGCAATTAGAAATGCTGTTTTTTTCAGAACTGTTCTCAGAAATCTTAATCATGACTAGTGTTGTTTCATGTACATTGAACTGTTTGGAGACAAGGGTTCTAGGAAACTGCTCTAGCAGACTGCAGAGATCCAGAGGGTTTGGGGAGTAGCATAGCAAGGCAGAATGATGACATGGACTCAAAAATGAAGCAGGTCCATGGGAATCCTGTGGTCTCCAGCCAAGCAGCTATGACTGAGGCAGAGAGGGCAAATTCTTGAGTCTACTTCTCACTCATGTCCCCAGGCAGCCAGATGTGGGCCTGGGACAGCTGTTTAGTGCAGCTGTGAAGAGAGCTCACACATGTGCAGAGCAGTGTCAGTGTGATTTGCTGAGCTCCAGCTGTGGGTCAGTAGAAGGAGTGAGGGAACCGGAACCGGACTCGCCAATGAAGGTGAAAGGATATGGCTGTGGGAGAGAGGGCTACATCTACTATTCCATCCCCAGGGATTTGGGTTGTTTCATTATAAAGTGATGTATATGCCATTTGTTATGCAATTGCCCCCTTTCTCCCACCACAAAGAAGGGAGCAGCAAAGGAAGTGTGTTTGTTACAACTGATGATGTGTAGAACATGGTAAATGGAAAATAGGTCAGCTAGGCAGTGCTCTCACTAGTATTACAGTTTGAAACATGATCTGTATCTTATGACTACACATTAAATATGGGAAAAAATCCCTGAACCTGCATGGATTTTAGTGAGGTTTTAATAATTTAAACCAGGTGAGCATATTAGCTGTTTGTAGGATGTAATCCCCATGGTTGCCTTACCAGAGCCATATACACCCTGGGGTTTGATACATTCATTCTTAAGCTGAAATAATTTGCCATGTTATGAAAGCCGTGACTCAACTACCTCTCAGCAGCACCTTGTCCATTTGTAACAGCAGATTTTCCTGGAAGTCATTACTTTGGAGTGCCATTGTCAGCTGTACACATCATTCCTGCTCTTCTTGTCCTTTGTGGTACAGATTTGCTCGTTGTTGTTAGTGAGGATGTTACTGCTGATACACAAGCTATCAGGTTTTTCTGTTATTTTCTTTCTTTTCTATCTCTGTTGAACTGCAGTTTCCTTTGTCTTCTGTGTGGTGCACTGAAAGAGGTTAGGAAATTTATCACGGTTATTTTTAATGGGCTTTTAAAGTCCTGCACGACACAGATTGAATTGATTCAGGAAAATTTCCTGGAGCTGTAGCATTGTTCTATTAAAAATAGTTTTATCATTGCAATTTTTCTGTAAGAAAATACATCTATTTTTCTCTGTAAGAAAATACATCTAGTTTTTGTTATCCTATAACAAAACCCTGCTTTCTAATGTTTCTGCGTGGTCAGATATTAACCATTTCCCTAGATAATTTAGGTTGGCCACGTGTACTGCTAGCATTTTTATTGTAAAGAATTCTGCTAGTGGTTTCATGATAAATGCATCAAGCATTGGGAAATTACTTTTATTAGTGTACATTTAATAATGCATTAACAAAATAAATGAGTTTGTGTGTGTGTTTATCTTGAGAATGTATAGAAAGAGTACATGCTGCTATAGGTAAAAAAAATTAATCTTTCCCGTGTGCATTTTGTATGCTGTAGCATAAAAAAGTACATTCCCAAGAGCTCAGTAGATGGTTACTATCTTTTTTTCCTTTGTTTAGACATTTTTTTTAAGGCAGATTGTGAAAGAAAAGCGAGTTCCAGTGACTGTCCCCCTCATGGCTCGTCTGACAAGCCTTTCTTTCCCTGAGTAAGGCTGTCCGTTGTTGGCTGGGACCTGTGTCTTTATTGCACACAAACCAAATGGATGAGTGGCTCGTGGCTTCCCACTTATGAAACCCTGATTTCACTTGCTTAAACTTGAGATATTTTCAGGCTAGTAACCATGACCAAGTCAAAGTGTCACTTCTTGTTCTTCAAGATGGTCTATTGCATATGTAGTTACATGAAATTCAATTTGGCTTACTCATTCCATCATGCTATGTTCATGATGTAAAAAAAATCAAAACAACAAACCCAGTCTATTGAGTCCTATCTATTATGGAAGAATTAAAATATTCTAATATCAAGACAGTATTATTTCAGAGGTGCATGCATCTGCATTAACATAAGCAGAGCAAAGGTATTAAGAGGGTTGGTGTACTATATAATGTAACTCTCTCATTGATTTAAGATCAAAATGCCACTAAGAAGGAGTAGACTGAAAGAAAATTATGTACATGTTTATTTCAGATACATTCAAAAATAAAGTATTGTTTTGTCCACCACTGCTGATCCTATTTTCAGGAGGCAGATGAGCTGTCTTGCCTGTAAAGAAATAAAAGATAAAGTGCAGAATTAAAACAAACAGAAACAGCCTACTGGTTTTAAATGTCTCTGTTCTGAGTGCTGCTTTTGAAGATATGTATGAAGACATGTCTTTTTCTGAGAGCCTTTTCTTTCCTCCAGGGCTAAAGTGGCTAAGTTTTCTAACAAAACTGGAGAAGTGAAGAACTCCAGTCACACTTGAGTTCTGGCCATGATAAGTAAAGCATACATGAGGTGAGGCTTGCAGAAAGGCAGAGTTATGGATGGCTTTTCTGTGTACCCTGATGTCAGAACTCAGGGAGGAAAAATAACACAAACTTCAATTTTATCATGGTCAGAAAGGCTTTGAGAGGCAGCAGTCAGATCACACAGGTTTTGTTTTACTCACCCTGGAATGTTTGCTTATATGAAGTTTAGTGATGGGTGTGTAACTATAAACTTTATTACACTTCTGCTTTTATTATAGTCAACCTGCTTTATCACCTACTGTATCTTGTGATGGTGTAGTATCACAAATTGTATAAATCCTTTGACCACCTTCCCATTTCATTTTCTCTGTGTGTTTGCACATATGCTCTCCTTTTTCCTTCTGTCCCCAAATAGTTCTTGGATCCTGTACTGTGACACACATGCTCCCCTGTGTTCTGGGACACAGGATCCTCCTTGGATGTGTGTTCAGATAGGTCCCCCATACTTTGCTAGAAAGCAGCCCTGCATCACATTCCCCTCCTCCACATGTTCTCTCAGCCATATTATTCGATGTAGCATCACAGTCGTATCCCTCATCTTCTGCAAATGTGCTGCTCTGTCTCCATTTATCTTGTATGAAATGGCTTTAGCCCTGCCAGAGTAATGCTGCCTGTTGTTTCCCAGAAATTGCTTACTTGTCTGTCAAAGGAAGCTGTTTAGAGCTCCTAACTAGAAATCAGGATAAGCATTCAGCAGATCCCTATCCTTTCCTTATGTGGGGAGGAAAAAAAAAAAAAGAAAAATGGTTACCCTTGCTTAGACTAAGTAACATTGTCTGCTTACCCTCCTCAGCCATCTTGTAAGTTTTTTCTTTTCATCCCACTGTAAAAATAGGCAGCACTGTTGAATATAAATAATAGGTTCATACAAGTCCATACAGATGAACACTGTGTTCATAGTAGCAAGTAAAGTCTGGAGACACAGAAAGTTTGCTATCTTCCAGAGGTAGCCTTCCCTAGAAATAATAATCCAGTGTTCTGGAAAAAGTAGCCAAATGGTTTTTCCCTCAAGGCATGGCAAAGGAGTACCTCAGTAGTGAATTAGGTGCAAAGAGCAAGAAATGAGACTGTTCTCACGCTGCATCTTGAAAAGCCCCAGAAAGGCCAGGCACAGAAATATGCTGAAACCCACAGGAAGCGCCTGCTGCACCGTCACATGAGGCCAGCCAGGCAGAGTGCGCTTTAGCGAGCGCAGACAAAACAAGCTCTGGTGAAAATACCACAGTCTAAACAGAAGTAACAAAACACAGACTAATACAGCCCAACTTGATGGGAAGCAGCATGGGAAAAGATTTAGAAACATTGTTCTGGCACTCTTGCTGAGGTGAAGAGCTGTGAGGACTTTCAGCATCACCCGGTCACAATAGCACCACGTACCCACGCAGAAGGAGTGACTGGTTTCTTATTAATATCACAGTACTTCTCATTTCCAGTAGCATCCTGTAAAAGCAGTACCTTATTTACAGCTTTCATTTGGCATTAATGAAGTGGAATACTGATGTAGCTAATCAGCGCTGGCGGTGTGATGCGAGCACGCAGAGCGGCGGTGGCAGTGGTAATCATCTTAGCCCAGTTGGCAGGATAAAAATAACCCCTGCCAGCACTGGGAAGTGGCAGCTCCCCGGCTGTGGAGGAGCACAGCCCACGACCCTGTGGCTCTGCACTGCCCTGGAACCCAGCTTCTGCTGCAGCCCACCTGAACAGAGAAAATAAACAATTGCTGTCCCCGTCCGTGCCTTTTGCTGCTTCTCTCCCCAACCCCTGAACGTGGGCTTGAATTTTTGTATTTGTGCTTAGGTCTGGACTCAGATTGCCTCCAAAATGCAAATGGATATAGATTGTCAAATATGCTTGTATAATTCAGAAGTGGGTTTTTTTTTTTCCTCTTCGTGGCACTTTGTGAGCTTAATTTAATCTCTGTCATTTCTTATATGTGAGTAAATGTCATCTACTTCATTTCATGAGTGAATTAACACAGCCATACAGAGCCTGTGTCTTCTGCACTGCTCACTTGGTCGGGGGGAGGGATTAGTAAATGTGTGTGAAACCCTCAAGTTGCTAAACCCTGAGGTTAGAGATGCTCAGAAACAGATTTCATTTGCACCCTGGTATAAGTTACTTGGAAGATTCTACCAACTCTGTACATTATAATGACCTCAATCAGCCCTCCTTCTTTTCGTTGTCAACATTAAATATATTGCTTTAATACCACAAGTCTCTTACTACACCTGATGAGGGAGGAACTCCTTTAAAAATAGCTGTGCTTTTAGTGGTGGGGAGAAGATAAATAATCCTGGAATTTTCTTCCTTCTTTCTGATACTTCCCTAAGCATGTCAGAAGGCAGAGGCCTTCTGGCAAGGTGCGAGTTTGAGATAGCACAGAGGTTCTTGGTATGCAGAAGATAGCATTTTTAATCCCAGGTGTGTGGACGAAGAGTTAGGTGCATAACCGTACAGAGCAGCGCAGGAAGTATGTGTGAACAAGCATTTTATGTTCTATAATATTTTTAATGGATCCAGGAATTAAAGTAATAGTCCTATGTGCTTCTTTTAAAGCTTTCACAACATGGAAAGAAATGTAGTTCATTGAAAAAGGAAATGAGGAACAATTTATTCTTAAATAGAAATGAGTGTGGCCATGCCTCTTTTTTTCATGAATTTACACAATGGGTTGGATTAGTCTCTGGATGAGGGGGGGTGTGTGTGTGTTTGTTGGTAGAGCTGTGCTTTGAAAATTTTCTCTGTGCCTAAGACTTCTCAGTGCTACTGGGGCTTCATTTTCACGTGCAGTAGTTTCACCTGTTCCTAGGGTGTTGTCTTTTTGGGGTGCTTTTTTTGGTTTTTCTTGTCTTAACTGTTAATGGGTGTTTCGTGGTTCTCTAATCTCAAGATACTCAACTTTTGAATGCTTTATAAAAATAATCCAGGGAAGCACGTTGCCAACTAGAGTCACAGCCTAGGATGCAGAACAGGAGTTAGTTCCCAACCTTCCCAAAGAAAGCTGGCATGCAATTTCCAGGTGTACATAGCTGCTGAGAAGCCCTGTTCCCACAGAGTGTCAACAGGGAAAAAAAAAACCAACAAAAAAAGGTGATTGCTGGCAATTCCCATCTCCTCCATACCTGATTGTCCCTCAGATGGAAAGTGGAAGATGTTATTTGTTTTCCCCATTGTCACTTCAGGTTATTTAAGTTTAGGCTCTACAGGCCTAGAATAAGATTTCTATATATGAACATCTCCTGTCAAATTAGGATATGGGGCTCTTGGAGACCTTTAGCTGCTAATATAACACAAATAATGCTTATGGTACTTGACAAATTTGTCCCACTCCTTTCCTTTCCTCTCAGCCCAAATGAACCCTTTCTGTGCAGATTGTGTTTGGGTTTTGCAGCTGTTCATTATATATTGCTTGGTCCTACCACATCTGAATTGCCTTCGAGCACTGAAAGGGGACAGTGCTATGACAAATCAATTTGCTGGCCTCTAAAATAATTAAGTAAGTAAGGCAGGGCTTCAGGCCTATTTTAAACAAGCATTGTGCTATTTGTTTTTACGTTTCTCTGTCTGCAATGAAAGGGTGCCTCTAAACAAAAGAGGCAGAGTGATCGAGGAACTTCTTTTAAGGAAAAATTGCCTAAGGAAATCAGCCTTTTCCCACTGTATCTCCGTCTTTATACACCTCTCCTTCTCCCCCCACTGCCTTTTTTTTTTTTTTTTTTTTTTTTTTTTTTTTTTTTTTTTTTTTTTTTTTTTTTTTTTTTTGTTCTTCCCCAAAGAAAATAGCAATAATAAAATATTTTACTTTCATATGGCTCTACAGGTGATCTTTGTGTACTTAACCAGACCACAGCACAGAAAACAAAGCCTTGCTTATTGCCTAATAGCATATATATGTTTTATGATTTATGTGGTTGTAATACATGGGGCTGATAATAGATAGGAAGATCAAAGTCTTCTATGAATTGACAGCAGCACTGTAAACAAGGTGAAAGGGTTGCAGGTGTTTCCCACATGGATGTTATACAAAAACATATGGCCCTCTGCCATAAGGTACTGTATGTGCTCTCCACTTTTTCCTGTGCAACAAGGCAACCTTGCTGTGAGCTTTGCTCAGAGAGCACAGACATGGCTCAGGAACTGGGAGATGCTGTGGGCAGCAGCTGACCATGCAGTGTGGCCAGGATGGTCTTGGGCACATGGAAAGGCTGATGCTAAATTGGTCTTTCAAATTAGAAGTAGCTGATTCTGATCTGAGAACAGAAATCTGCATTCTGGGGGGTCTCTGTCAAACATTGGGAAGGAAGATGATCACTGAAGTGTTTCAGGAGAGACTGGGCAATCCAATGTGCCCCTTGTCTCATTGCTCCTACTTCAGCTCAGAGCTGGGCTTGGCAGGCATCTCTTACCCCCATGGGTTATCTTCTGTGGCCCTGGCCATGGCAGGCACCAGGTGTGGGGTTGAGACACCCAGGCCACACCTCTGCAGAAAGCAATGGTGGTGCATGAACAGACCAATATCGTTGCTGGATTGCTTGTTTACTCTTGTGGATAAAAGAAAAGATGTGTTTAGTGAATGACTGAATCATTGGAAAGAGGACTGCAACATCCTGGGTGAACCCTGAACATAAGGCAGTCATCTCTGTCTATCCCATTAATTGCCTTAAGAGGGATGCTTCTCTGCTCTTAGGAGTGAAACTGCTGCAGCTGAGTGTGGAGGATGTTTGTAGCCTCTTCAGTTATTGAAGCACTTCTGATGAAGTTTGGCTTATTTTGTTCAATACCCTGTGACATAACCACCTCCTTGACCTGCAAGTCCTTTGGCAATCGTTACTTTTTTCACACCTTCTGGGAATAGACTCATGCCCTCTGCTGAATGCTTATGAAAGCCCTTTTGCTGTGCCATCCTGGGGATGATGTGGCACGAGGCTGCTGGCTTGTGCACTGGCAGCCTGCTGGGACAATGGATCCTCATCCACATTTTCATCTGCTGGAGGAAGCTCACACTGTAATTGTGCTGTTTATGTACTGGTGTCATGTCTTTCCTGCCTCACCTTCCAATGGAGCTAAATCTACTGGTCTAAAATGCGAATTTCTTTTGCTGTTCTGAGGGCTGCAGTTTAAACTGAAATATAATAGAAATTGCCCCAACAGCATGACTTAATTAACCAATGCCTTGTCTACACAGGAAAATTTGCTTCCATGTGTGGGTCATGAAATTTATTTTTGCTGGTGTGGCAGTGTTACCACTAGTTTCCATGAGGACAGAGGTGCATCGCCTCAAGGGTCTCATGCTACATGCATGAATTCTTGCTTCTCTGAAGGAGCAGGATAGCTATTCCCAAGTGTTTGCTTCACACCCTAAAAGCCTAGATGAAAATATTATAAAGTGTTGGGTCAAGCAGTGTAATGGTACTGTACCTAAAGCTAGGACTTCAGTGTGTGAATGAGCCCTGTGGAAAGATTAACCTAGGAAAAGTTAATAAAAAGTGCTGTCCTAAATTATTCATGAATCCATTTGCAATGTACTTGCCCAGAGGCTTTTGTTTTTCTCAAACTCTTATTTATTAAAATCTGACAAGAATATCAGGTTTTGTTCAATAATAAATCTAAGTCTGTGTGGGACTAGTGATATCCTCATCCAGTAATACAGAATCAAAATGAAGTTACATGGCAGGGGTGAATGTGTTATTTACTTGGGAAGAATAGATTATTGTTGAGGAGGATTTTATCTTTTACTTGCTATTTTGAAACAAGTGAAAAAAACCCAAAACACCTAGTTCGGAGATAGCCTCTTGTTTTGTGATTGAGGCCTTGATCCTGCAAAGGATTTAAAATATATTAAAACTCAGTTAAGCATCTTTCTGGCAGCTTTTCAGGTTCCAAACCTGTGTTTGCTGAATGAAATAGCTCAGGTGATCTTGTTTTGCAGTTAGTTCTACTTGTCCTTTTTCCTTAACTTCAGGGAAAGACCATGGAAGTAATGCCTTTGGCTTATGGATTTTGACTTCCAAAGTATGCCCATACACAGCCTCACCATTTTGTGTCTCAGAAAAGGTTAGAAAGATTGTGCACAGAAAGTAGGAGAATGGAAAAAAGGCAGGAAGAGAACTTTTGCTGTTTGAGATCCAATAATGTGTGTAAAAAAAGCAGAACTTAGCTTAAAAATCAATTTAAGTAGTTCGTTGTTTGTTTTTTTTTCCCCTAGCATTTTCAATTTATTAGGTGTAGGGAATTTTTTTCCCCTTCTTTTCTTTCTCTGCCCTAATTTATAATGGCGTAAAGAAAGAAGAAGCAGGTGCCTATAGCTAGAAAGTTAGTGAAGAGTAAATAAAAAAGAAAGAGCTTAGCTGTGGAAACAGAACTGGGAGTTCGGGTGACTGGTCTGAGTTGGAGGATGATGAATAGATTTTGTTTGCATAAGCTTGGCTTGTGAGTCACTTTCTCATAAAAACAGCTTGAGTAGGAGATGCTCCTGTCCCAAATTTTTAGTCCTGAATGCTTTCAAGCACAAAGTACACTGTGACATAAAGACTCCTGCTGTGAGTAGCATCCTGTTATCCCAGTGGACAGGAGCTGGCTCTTTGCAATTTCCCACGTTTGAAATGAACTAGAAGTGTGTCTCTCTTACACACACATGCTTTGCCTGATGTATTGTGCAGTGCCCCTTGCTGGTCAGAGTTAAGCTGTCTGGGTAGACATAACAAGCTTCTGATTCAGATTTGGAATCTGATGTCAGGAAGTTGGTCCCTGTGAAAAGCTGTTTGTTGCAGGACCATCGGTCACTAACCAATAAATGTGACAAGGAACTTGCTGAACTTGGAGGGAGAAAAAGAAAAGCCAGGTGTGAGCATGAGAAGTCAGTATTTGTGGCTGGTCATTCTGGGTAGGTTCAGAGCAGCACATGTCTTTGCCTCGAGAGCTTGTGTTGCCTCTCTGATGCCAAAAGAACTGTACAAAATACACGCAAAAGTTGCACGTAGGGCATTATGCTCTTCTGCTAAAGTCTGTGATCAAAACCCTCTTTAATCTGAGGCATCAGCTCTTTTTTATGCACCTATGAGGATTCTGAATAAAAGTTTGACCATTACAGATAGCTACTTTTGCTGTGATTGAGCAAACTGGGAGGGATGAAAAAGATTTACCCTCATAGACCACACCACCCATATCTAATGTTCCAGTAGAGCCTGTGAATTGCATTTGGGAAATAAAAGTTCTCTCTGGAAACCCACAAGAGAAGAAGGAAGAATTGTGTTCTTCTCTGCCATTTTTTCTGTTACAAGTTTGGGTGGTAGGGAGGTCAAATTGGACTGTGAAACCTTGCTTTGGAATCAAGATATTTGTCTAGTTTGTTTGCCCTTGAAGAAATCAGGCTGCTGCAGCTTCATTGCCATGGGAACCCCTAGTTACTATATTTAATTCAGTCCAGGGTTTGCTTGTCCGTTCAGTTGTTGTAGTGTAGACAGGTGATAAACAGTGTATCGATACTGAGCTGTATCATACCTAAATGATTAGGCATGGATATTACTGTCATCTTGCAGCATCTGTGGTATTGCTCTTGTGCTCTACTATGAGCTGCCTGGCCCTCCTGTGCCTGCCTCCAACCTCTTCTTCCTCTCTCCTGCTGGAGAAAAGACAGTGCTGCCTGAATAGATTTTCTGGTCCAGCGATCAACAAAGGTAGGGACTGCAAGCGACCTCTGCTTGCTCGTCGTGCTTCTTCCTCCCCCAGCAGAGCAGCCAACCATGCAGTGCCTGTGGGCCTTGGAAGAAATGGTGCTGGAGAAGGGAGCTTTGCACCCCTAGAAGTTGTAGGGTTGGGACAGGTCCCAGTGACTCTGCAGCATCCACAATGGTGTGAAGACCCAGAAGGAGAGATCCTGGCTCCACAAGGTCATATTGAAATGGGAGCAGGGAGATAAAGGGTGTACAGGCAGAGGCACCCCTGTCACCTATTCTTCTGAAGTTTTACTAATTCCCTTAGACTTGGAAAAACTTTTTTTTTCCCCTTTTTCCCCCCTCCCTATTCGTGTAATGTAAGGTTTGTCCATGGTAATGCAGAGCCTGGGATGCACTCAGTTCCAGTGCTAATAGAAGTGGTGGAAATGTGCCTTACTACAGTCACGCTGGGGGGACTTCTGGAAAGACTCATTAGAGGCAGGGCTTAGCCATGAAAAGACATTTAATGTGGCTGATGGCAGGAAATGCAACTGTGTAGATCTTTCATGGTTATTTCAGTTGGTTTCTAATGTTTTGCTCCTCTACAGTTTGGTTTAGTGATACTGCATCACTTTGCACAGAATTCAGAGTAAGCAAAGAGTCAGTAAACCTTTATGTTAAAATGTTGGCTGAGTATTGATTAATCAGTAAAAGATTTTAAGCTGTTTCCTTTAAATTCCAGGTCCATGCATCTTAGTTTAACAGTTGGGAGGGCTGGATAGATACTGATTTACCCAAGGAAATACATTTCTATGATGTTTGTTCACTGCAACTATATTCAAGCAAAAAGAGGTATTTTAGGGAAGGAGATAGTTCTCTGTGGTCACCATCTGCTAAAATGGTTATTTATTTCTTTCTAGGTATTATATTGGTCGCCAGATGTTTGTGGTGGTCTCCTCACCAGAGATGATCAAGCAAATATTAGTGGCAGATTTTAGTAACTTCACCAACAGAATTGTAAGTACATGTAAAAGTTGACTTTGTGGATGGAGTTGGTAGCACTGGTAATTCCAGCTCAGACCAAAAGTGGCTACAAGGAAGCTGGAAATAGAGGCAAAATTACATCATGGTTCAATAAGACCTTGAGCTATATACACTCAATATATACATTCAGTCAAAGATTCTTGTTACCAGAACACTCTGAGGATGAAAGAGAATGTCCTTAGAAGAGACACACTGTCCTTGTCACTGAAGCATCAGATGGATGTTGAAGAGAGGGTTTCAATATCCAGTTTTGCCACTGACTTCCTGTGAAATCTTGGGAAAATCACTTACTAGCTCTCTTCCTCAGTTCTCAGTCTGTAACATGGAGATGGTATTATTTGCTTTCTCCCACACATGACCTGTTTTGTGCTTTTAGACTTCACAGGGCAGGAGCAGTCTGCTTGGGACCAGGACATGCCTCCCACAGCTATTGTGTATTAGTCATACCTGAAAATAATAAATAGCAAAGAAGGAAGTTTGAGTTAGCAAGAATTTGTACATATGCTCTTGGTTACACTTGGAAAGCTCATTTTCAGGAGGTGGTTAGAACAAATAATGAGGGTGAATGGCCAGAGTTCCAGCAGTTGCCCAGCATTCTACAAGGAAATACTGCCACTGTGTGCTGCCTTGGTCCCGTCCATTCCCTGCTTCCCTCTGGGCCCTTTGTATTCTCAAACCTGCTCAGACAAACTCACACATATTCAGGAGGGGTTTTTGTGCTCTTGGAGAACATTTTTTCTCTGATCAGCTGTCTGTCTCCTCTGTCCCTCTGATCCTCTCTGCAACCAGTCAGTCTGTCTGCAAACTGCGTGTTGCCTTTGCTTGCTTCTTTTGGTACATGAGTTTCATCTTGTGACTGCCTATATCTTACTTAATAACTACTGGTACCTGCTGCCCCCCATTCTGCCCATAGCTCACACTTGAATGGAAGAATCTATTTTTAGACTTCTTAGGCTGAAGTCGTTATATGTCACAAGGGGCTTTTCCCCATTTTCTGTATTTTTAAAAGAAATTTTCCATCCCTTCCTTTCTTCCACCCCAAGCAGGAACCCTATTTCTTCCTGTTTATAACTTTCCTGTGCTTTTCTTCTTCATATTTGGTAGCAGTAGACTTGTACCCACTACACCTAGCAGTAGCTGGTGGTCAAATAACATTTGCCTGAAATTAGAAATCTTTCCTTTGTGGGGACACTCAGAGATTTGTTCTGCTCTTAACTTCAGTCAGCCTGGTCATTTGGATATAACTTTCTCCGTATTTTCACACTTCTCAGTTAGTGAAATTTTTCTTCCTCTCCAGGCCTTTTGTGTTCAGAGGTTTCTCTCTCTTTCTTGTGGTTATGTGCCCATCTGTCATGCTCTGTCTGTAATGTCTGTGTTCCTCTCTAAAATTCAGGTAGGTTATATCACTATAGGTCCTCTTTCCCTCTCTTTCCTGTTCTTGTTCTTCAGTAGATCTGTTAGCTAGAGCTGTCTCTGCAGGTTCACATCTTGCCCTTATCTCTTGACTGTCCCCTGAATAATTTTTGGCTTTTCTGTGCAATGTCCTGCTTTATTGATGAGGAACTGAGATATAGATGGAGTGACATCCCTGCCACTAACCAGAAAGCCTATGTCAGATGAGAAAATTTAACTCCTAGCTTTCCCTTTAGCAAAATTAGCAGTTTCCTCCCCTGTGCAGGGTTGCTATTTCTGTTTTGTTTAATGCCCATGAGTCCAAGTCAAATGACCCTGCTTCATCTTATATGCTCTTATCTGCTTGTTCTATGGTCTTCTCACATAGCCACAATCTTTGATAGTTTCTCACTTTCCACTTTGTTCTCCCCTCTTCCAGCCATTGCTTTTCTCTTATTGAAGATAAGCAGCCTTCTGTTTCTGGGTCTTTCCATATCTAACCTGGGGATCTTTGCTCCTCTGGAGTTTTCACACAGGCAGCTGTTTTCTCTTTAATTTGCAGTCAGGTCTCTTGGGGAAGTATTTGGTTATCCTGTACACTAGTAATCCTACATGAATATAAATAATGCTGGGTGGTATGTAAGGAAGGCCAGTGGAATTTATTCTGATGTGATTTGGGTTGTATGCAAATAATGGTTGAAAGGTGAGAGTGAGAAAAGCACTTTCCAAGTAATAGAATTCTTTCTTATCACATTGACTGAATAAATGTCATTTTAAAACTTTTAATAGGGTTGCTTCTGTTTGTATATTTTAAAATTAGTCAAGGCAAGCTCCTCTACTTTGAGTGAAGGTTTCTATTTGCTAGTGGAGAATTCAAAATGCTGAAAAGATCCCCCTGCTTTATTTTATGAACTCCTTCCCCAGTGAAGAGTGGTTATAGAATTGGCTTTGGAGTCAGTGCTGTTCACAAAGCTAGGCCAATATATTCCAGTCCAGACATGGCACATGCTTATTATTTCAACCCAAAGCCTTTTTTTTTTTTA
>VYZP01067327.1:7844-23926 GCA_013400635.1 Hypocryptadius cinnamomeus
AAAAAAAAAAAGAAAAAAAGAAAAAAAAAGGGACATTGGACATGAGACAGTATTTTAACATTTAAATATCAGCATGTGGAAGGTCAAAGTTTGTGAAACATAACCTCAGGTTCAGTGCCAAGTATCAATCCTACTCTTTCCACAGACTGTATCACCCATAAAACTAGTAAGGCATGGGACTGCAAGGATTAGCCATGGGTACTACTTCTAGCTTTAGCCACCTGAGCAAACACAGGAATACCAGCCACACAGGCAATTTAAATGAAAAAATAATTTGGTTTTAATTTTGTACTTGATGGTCAGATATGTACACATTTTTAAAAATTGTGCTTCTTTATTTGAATTTATTTTGGCCAGTTAAAGAAGTATTAATTTCATACTTAAATTTAGCATTTCCAAAGAAACAAAGCAGGTGAGCTGTTTCTGAACTGAAATAATTTCTATTTCTGAAACTTTGTTTCAGATGACATGAAGTTAATTCATCACTTTAACACTCTAAAGGAGATGTTACATTAGTCTGTCTTTTAAGAGACATGCCAGCAGTTTTCCATGGAATAGTATCTTGCAGAAAAGTTTTTCAAGGTGTAAAAACACGTAGTACATAAAACTTCTTTCCATGTGAATGTGCTGGGATATTTCACATGCCAGTAATTGTACAACGACAACTTCTAGAATACACCTGTTTAATATTTAAGCCAGATTCTGGAAAGCTAACTAAAAAGAAATATTTCAGTGACTCTAATAAACAGATAATGTGCTGTACTTTCTGGTGAACTTGAACACCTAATTACATTCTTTTTCAATTATATCCCAGGAAAAAGTAGATGAGTTGTTCGTATTAAATTTCAATGTAAGATGCTGGGGTCTGTTTTTTGTTTAAGAAAAGGTCAGTCCTTCACTTAGTGCAAGTCACTAAAATCATTGGCTGAAAAAGGTAGCTCAATATGGGTGTAGAATCCAGCTAAGAAATGAGCATTCTACCTCACTCGCCTGTTGGTGTCACTGAGAAGATGGGGATTAGACATTTTTCTGGTGTTTTATTTAATAAGAGACTTGGATGACATCACTAATGTTGCTTGCTAAATTGAATCTTTGAAGAACAGTATAGAATATGTGAAGTGTTTGTGTGTACAGCTCACAGGCTGTGTGCTCCAGCCTTTAAAAGGAAACCATTGTGAAGGGGGAGGGTCCTAAGCACAAAGAAGAGAAGAACTGCTTTTCTGGCAAATGGCAGTATCAGCAACAAAGCTCTCATAGGAGCCACATGCTTCAATACGCAGTAAATAATACCCATACACTTTGTAGAAATAAAAGGTTGGAGGATGGGGGGGGAAGGACTTTGAGTTCTGCAGTCAAAGGAATTTAAAGGTACATCTAAATAGTCTTACAAGAGATTGCTTTATAGTGAAGTATCACTTACACACAACCCTGGGTCATAATTATCTGTGTATCCTCAGACTGGCAGAGCAGTTATAATGCAGTTCTGTGCTTCTCTGCAATTGATCTCTGTGACTGCATCATTTTCTTGACGTTTTACAACTTGCTGATTCAGTAATCACAGTTCAGCTGTCTTAATCACACGGTAATTGAACCATAGAGGGAATGCCAATAATCAAGAAGATACCAAACCAATTAGATAGCAATGTTTTCAGTCAAGAAACAGCTAACAGCAACTCAAATCTGAGTTTGTTTATTCTCCACTATCGATGTCTAGATTTCTTAAAAGGGAATTAAAGGGAAGGCAGTCCGTTTTGGCCCAAATCCGCTATCTCCCTGCTCCTTTTATTATGCGCGAGCCCCGCTAAAGAAGGAACAAAAGTCCAGATACAGGCGGCTCCTCCCGCACGGCCGGAGGGGGAGCACGCCAGCCGTGCCGGCCAAGGCAGCGCCTGGCCGGGGGAGCTGCGCGGCGCGGGAGGAGCCGTGCGCGGCGGGGAGCGGAGCGGAGCCCGGGCCGGGACCCGCCCGGGCCGGACCTGTCCGTGGTAAAACAGCCGGGCCGCCACCGCTGCCAGAGCCATGGCCGAGGGGCCCTTCTCCCTGCCTGCCTCCACCAACGCCCTGCAACAGCTGCTGTCACTGCTGAGCCCGATTCACAGAAATTCAGCTTTTGGGGAGATTTTGAACCCCCTCAAGGCTGGTGGTACTTAACAAAATAAATTCCCCAAACCTCCTACCAAAGCCCTGCCCAGGCTCGGAGCGTGCCTCTTTCCCTGGCGGTCTCTCGGCTGCCCGGGGAGCGGGGGAAGCCCCTGTCCAGCGCGCAAGTTTCCCGCAGGGAGCCGGGCTCCAGCCCCCTCGGAGCCCCCGCGCAGGGGATCGAAGACGGAGGGGACCTGGTGCCCTCCTCGCCTGCAAAGCTGTGGAGAAGCCAGGCAGGAGAGAGAGGCTGGGAGCTCCCTCGCCTCGCCTTCCTCACTGCCGGCTTTTGGTACCAGGGAAACCCCGGGGGGCGGAGGGAAGAGGAAGCTCCCACCGTACGCGCAATGCCCCCCGTGCATCCCCTTCTCCGGGAGTCCGGAGCCCCAGCCCAGACTCACGTGTGCCATCAAACCGGGTGGCGATGGTGTCGAGGAAGGTGTTCTGGGGTGCCAGTAATCCCTTCATAACCGGCATTTTTCCAGCGCGGTGCGAGGTTCCCCATCAAAGTTTGTCTACGAGGGTGGCTCGAGAAGAAAGTGCAGAGGGCGCCCGGGGGAAGGTAGGGAGGGAGGAGGCGGAGGGATAGGGAGGAGAAGGAGGATGGGGATGCCGCCGCACCGCCTCCGGCGCCGGGAGCCCCCCGCTCGTCAGCCCCGGCCCCGCAGAGCGCTCCCGCCCCGGGAGCCGCGCACAGGTGCGGAGCCGCGCCCCCGGCCGGCAGCGCCCGCTCCCCCTCCCCGCACCCCTCTCAAAGCGATGGGGAGGGGGGCGCCTGTGGAGAGCCGCCGTGAGAAAGGACGGGCTGGAGGAGAGCAGGGAGCTGGGGAAGAGCCACCTTTATTCACCTGTAGCGGGGCCGGGTGGGGCGGGGCAGCGCAGGGACCGGCGGCCCCCGGGGTTACGGAGCCTCCTCCGCCCCCGGCAGCCTCAGGCACGTTTCGGCTCCGGCACCTGAGAAAGGTCCCAGGCATCTCAGCTCACAGTTTTATGAGTAACAATATCGCAGGGTAAAGCACGGGCTTTGCTGCAAGGGGAAGAAACACCCTTGGTAGATAGCAATGCCTCTGGAGGAGCTCATTGGAGAGTGGGACTGGGACATGGATAATTCTCCACCAGTTGTGTGGCCTCAGGCATTATTTGCATGGTTAGGCTATTTCGTTTATTTAAGGAATAGGCATTTTTCTGTGATTGTTAGTACATCCTATAACATTCTTTCAATGTTCTTCCCTGAAAAATTCCTGAGTTTTTTTTTTTTTTCTGCCAGCCAAAGAGAGAATTAATACATATCCTAGCCCAGAAGGTCTATTGTGTAAATTCCAATAAATAAATATGAAACAATAGTAAAAAAGATGTGGCATTCCACATTCAGAGGAGTAACCTGCTCAGACTGGTACCATGGCTCTTTAAATGCTGCCAGATAACTCTCCATGGTACAGTAATTTCACTTACTGTAGCAGCAATGGCAAAACTTCCCCATGTTCTTTCAGAATTAAAAGACCCTAGAGAAAAGAAGTGGGAGTGCATTCCCTAATCTACAAAGTCACTGTGCAGAGGAAGCCTGTTTGTTTCTTGCTCTTTTACAGTACTGCTATATGTATTTCTTGCTATTCCTGTTTATTTAGGATTCTCTCTTTCTCCAGATGGTTAGAAGACTTTGATTTCCACTTTTTAGCATAAGCAGCACAGAGAGGTTACAAAAGAGAAAAAATGGTCCTTCTTTACAACAGATAATGAAACACAAAAACCCCCCAGAACCTCAGAAAATGCTGATACACGGGGTTTCTAGCACAACATAAAGCCATGGTAACCTCACCTTGGCTCTGAAGAATGCAGCAGTATTTTGCTGAGATCATGAATCTGTCCAATTGCCCTTTTACCTAGAACCCTTTCACAAACTAGTTGATATAGAGCTGCCAGATCAGTTTTCAGAAGTAGCACATGAACTGAGAGACTGCCTGTACAGTACTCTGGAAGTCTTCAAGATCTCAAAGTACTATCAGGTAGCAGGAAACTGATAATCTTCAAATTCATGTCAGCTTTGTCCTTAAAGTATATAAGCAGCAGCCTTGTCCTTGAAGTACACAATTTTTAATACCAGCATTTTTTAATTTTCATTATTCTCATATCTTCCAGTTCAATATAAGCAGAGTCACAAAATTAATTTCTATTTATAGTTTTCCATTTAGCCTCTCTGGCTAGTTGGGTTTGATGGTACATTTACTCACTACTGAAATAAGGAAAATCCTGTTTCAATACCTGGAAAACTCTGAAAAGCATGATCAGGTTTTCACTTCTGCCAAAGTGGTCAGCAACAGAGGTTGTTAAGATAAATCCAAAGCTTTGAAACCTGACAAAAGACTTGCCTATGTTGTAGCCTGTGGTGCTACAATTGTGTTTCAGTTTGCATTTTTTTCCATGACCTGCCCTAACACCATTTAAGCAGGGATGCAGTGAAAGAGAAAGGAATGCATTCTTGGTCCCTGTACAGGCAGTCAGGAGGAGCAAACCCATATATACATAGAAACATATAAATGTATTTCTAAATTTTGGTCATCACAAAAGGGAAAAGAGACAATTTTCCAGGGGAGTCAAGTTGTTGCCTGATAATTCTGAAAGTCCATAAATGGCCACACTAAGTCTGAGCTGTAATCATATGTTTTGAGGGCTGTATGAAATAACAGCTTCTGTAAGTTTAGAGCTTTATTGAGAGCTCCTGGAAACTTCTTAATAATGAGACAAAAAATGTTTTAATAAAGCCTTAGGACTTCACTTGGACAAAGAATGCCAAACAGTTATGCAAACACACAGCTCAGAAAGGATGGATAAGTGCCAGAGGAGTTACATGGCATATTCCATGTTGATAGGGGTGAACATAAACTAGTTATTGAAATTTACCACTAGCCAGGGGGATGTGATAGCAATGCCAGTGAAAGCTTTACCAACAAGGGAATTCTGCTGATGCACAAGAGGGAAGGATACCAAGTGCTGCTGAAAGCTTCTTCATCTCTGAGAACTTCAGGAAAGAGAAAGTTTGCTGTTCTTCACAAGTACCCACAATTTTGCCATACTGTTATGAATTGCATGTGGAAATGAACAATTAGTAGCAATTAAGCTCCTAAAAATTTTGTGTTCTATGTATCACAAAGCAACCACCCAAATGCCTTTGAAGTAGAACTAATAAAAATATATTACAGAAATAATGTACATAAAAAGGCTCAAACTACAAAAGATGAGAAATTGAAGGGCAGTATCCTATTTTGCACTTGTATTTAGCATATTCTAGAGATTTTTACCTATAAGAGTAATCCTCCTTGATACAAAGTTGTACTTCAGAGAGCTTACTGCAAAACACAGTAAACTCTTAAAGTTGCTCAAAGCAGACAAATTTAACAGGCTGAAATTTCGGTAAGCAAAAAAACAGTTAAGAAAAGCAGACAAGAGCTGAGCATATGTAAAAGGGAGGTAAAAGGAGGAGCTGAAAGTTTGCAGCCAAGTCATGGAAAATTATTCCTAAGCTTTAAATGAAAAGCAAAGGGACTCCGAATAGTCACAGACATATATATGTATATATATTAATGTTTAAGGAAAATTAAAATAAAAAACTGGGTGATTTTTATCTTGTTAGGAGAAACCAGCTTTCAATTTTGCTGTATCAATTTCTAATATCTGGAATATCTGGACATAGTGCCTAATATAGTACTTATTTTTGCTGGCAAAGACAGGTAAGCAAGAGTTGGAATCTAACTTTGATTTTTTTGTATATAAGTCTATATCCAATTTACATAAATAGCCCACTCCCCCTATTCCTTTCTTTTTCACTGTGGAGCGTTAAAGAGTTACAGATAAACAGTACCAAAGCTGAGAAATTAAGTACTGATAGCACTGCTGCTAGTCTTCAGGATGCCATTAACATCCAGAGATTGCAAGTGAAGTTTACTCAGGGGCTTAGAGTTTAGACCAGAAGGACTGTCTGAGAAAATAAGGTTTGCCACTTCAAATTACTCAACAGTATATAAATAAAATCTCATCCGTACATTTCCCCCTATTTATCCACAGCTACTTGCACTCAACATAGTACATTACATTGTGAGGCATGGTATAATCTATATTATTGCTTGTTACCCAGAAATGTGAGCATGGGCATAGTTTTGTATGAAATATAAGTAAGGAACAGCATGTTGCAGCATTTTTGCTCATAACTTTTCTTCATTTATGATTTAACCAACAGAACTTTTCCCAAATTTTGTTATTAATATTCCACAGTATCATGAAGCAAGAAGTCAGGAATTGCTTCCCTAGCATAACCGTTTGACCTCAACTTACCTGCTACAATTATGCAAATGAAAGTAGATAATGAAAATCAAATTAACAAGGACTGCCTGTAGCTTGCTTTTGTGCTTGAAATTGCCACCCACTTATTTGTTTGTTAACCTTGGCATCCAGTGGAAAAAAAGGAAATTATGAAAAAGCCTGAAAATGGCAAAGAATGGCAACCTGCTGTTCATCTGCAATGAACAGGATCATTTAGTCTGAAGTAGTGCGTGTTAAGAATATTATCCTGATAAATGACTGTTGTACTTCAAGAAATGCTGGCCCCTGCCTTTCGTTGTGCATAAGCCAAGGAGAGAACTTTTCAAGAATAGAGCTGCCTAATTAAAACTGTGACAAACAAGGGACAGTTTGGGTTGAAGTTTAAATGCAAAGCCAGCACCTCTGGCTAAGCAGGAGACTGAGTTCCTACAAACCAGATGAAGTTGCAAACAAACAGGAGAATCCATACATGGTGATACTTTGAATGAAGTTAAAGACTTAAACCTCACTTTTCCTCTGCTCCTGGGTGACACTCATGAAATATTTTGGCAAAAGCTTCTTTTTACTACTGGTGTGTGTTAAAGGATGCAAACCTGATGTTCAGGGACATGCCATTCACTAATGTACTGAAAAAGCACGGTGGTAGATGCACAAGGTTCTAAATATACTATATCATCATTGTATTAGGCTGCCATTTATGCTTTTGTTTTCTTTTGAAATATATAAGTAATCATGGATAAGGTTTAATTCCATTATGCATATTGCTCAACTAAGTAGATTAATGATTTATACAATACTGATTTGTGTTTTGTATGGTTAGAAAGCTCTTCATACATTTACAGACCCAGGTTTCATGTGTCCATTAGATTTACAATGAGAGAAGATGCTGTCTCTTTTTTTCTACAAAGTAGAAAATGAATTAAGATCTAAAGGTAGCTCTGTTGTCAAACAAACAAAAAAAAAAAAGGGTGAATAGACTATCAGATCTCAAAATTAATAAGATTATAAAATTTCTGTTTTCCACTTTCCAGTCTATAAAAACAGAATCATAATTTTCACTTCCAAGCATTGTGTGGATATGGTTAATTTTCACAAGACAACAAAATTTCACAAAAACCTCTGATAAAGTTAGAAAAAAAGTAGCAGTTGTTATTGAAGAAATTGGATAGCATTCAGAAAGTTACTGAACCACATTTCAAACAACCAGGAATTAAGAAGACACTGAATTGCTCTAACATTAATTGAGCACCATCATGTGGGGAAAAACTCATTGTTTATTGGAAAAAAGTACTGTATAAAGGAGAAATGTACCTCTATGCAAAAAATTAGCATCTAAAGCTGAAAAAACAATATCTGTTTTCAGTGGAGTTTGGTTTTCATCAGAAAACAAAACCAAAACCCCCAGCAAACTAAAGCCAAAACCCTCAAAAATAATACTACTAATGTTAAATAAAAAGTAAAACAAAACAGCTACACTACAATTCTGGTGACAAACCTTATAGTTAACTAAATAGGAACTGAATTTTCTTCTTAAAATTGTTGCAGTAAAATAAAGATAAAAAGAAAGTTGAATTCAGAAGAGATTGAGCCATTGTAATGGCTTATTTTATATTTCCTGGGTATAAAAGACATCATAAGCCTTTCACCCTCACTGTGGTATTAGAGGCAATGCTGATGTTAAAGGATCTCAAAAAATGTGGCCAATTCAGTTCACCTGTTAATAAGGAGTGTTAGAATTTGGAAGAAAATTTTCTTTTAAAAAAGAATTAATTCACTTACTGAATATCAAAATAACTGTTGACAATATTCTTTATAGTAATACCAGAACTTCACTTTTATGACCTGGAGTTTCAAATAATTTCATTATAAATTGCAATCCATTACTATTTATCTGCTTGGATTCAAAGAGTACAGTACCAGAATTATTTGCAAGGCAAGATTGTGCTCAGAGAAAACAAAGGAGAACTCAGTCCAAAAGTTTAAGAGGTGATACTGATTGTATAAGAGGCGTAGAAGGATGCTTTGAATACAGAATACTCACAAGCACAGCTTTAGATATGGGATTTTCTCTTAAGCCTCAAACATCATCTTCCTACATGCAGGTGTAAAAAGTGATTCCTCCCACAGATCCCTCCAAGTTAATTAGAAATTGTGCTACCATACTTCCACACAGATATCCCCTGAACACTGGGAAATAGCTATCTAAATTTCATGATCACATGCTAAATACCATTATTGAAAAACAACTCCAAAGACAGAACAAATCCCTCGATAAGTACACCTATTTTAAAATCCTTAAACCAGATCAGTCTAAAATAATTTCTTCTGTTCTTTACCCAGTGTTTTTTGAGCACAATTTATATTGTTCTTAAGCTTCTTCAACATCACCAAAATAACTGGCATGACTCAGCCATATTTTTCCTGGCTTGCACCAGTGCAATAAAGAGGAGGCTAAGACACACCAGCTGGTTTGACTTTATTAATTTTTCTGACCTGCAGAGCACAGCAGATAATGCTGAAAGAATTAAGCAGTACAGCTATGCTGGTCCCTAGCACTGTTGTGGTGCTGATGTGAATTAAGATTTTGGTGACCATCCATGAAGTGACAAGAGACAAGGAAGTGAGAGCAACATTGTTTGTTATAAATCACCACAAGTCACGAAAGGCTACCAAGACACAGAATACTCAAAAGGAAACGGAGCAGTACTTCACTAGATGTCATCGTCAGATTTATCAGTGCAATTGCCTTGACAGAGGATTCATTAATAAAAAGCCTGGGTGGCATTACTAGGTCTTATTCCTTCTTTTCTCTTAGATTTTGCTGCATTTTAAAAAGTGAAAATCTAATATTAAAATATAAGGTTAATGTTTAAAACAAGATAAAAGCATTCGAAAATTCCAAGCTCATAATGTACAAGCATTTTTAATCACTTCATATCATAAAGACACAGAAATTAGTGCTATGATGTATGCACTTTTAATAGACCTTTATATTAATGTATAAATTAGACCTGACATCTAATTTGTCTACCAAAACCATCCTCCTAGAGAGACACAGGTGAAAATTCTCTGACATTTAGGGGTTTTGATGGTAAATATGAATACCACTCAATTACATGGCTTGTTTGGGTGTTAACAGTAATAGCACATTTTCTCTCTGGTGCAATTGGCAAGCTTTGCAGAAGTCAACAGCAATAACTTGAAGTCAGATATTAAGTTTTGCTTTAGAAAGCTCCCAACAGGGAAAACGGAATTTCTCCCCATTATGTAAGGATAATCAGCATATTTTTTAGTACCTTTCATAATGTCGCAACAATAACTGGACAATGTCAACTTAATTCTTTTAGCATTGTTCTACACAGAAATAATTCAGGAACAATACTTATGGCAGGTCAAATATACCTTCTACTTCAACATATATAGTAAGTGACCTTAATTTTCATGTACTTTAAAGGTATCTTGAGGTGTTTAATCTTTACCATAAAAGATTGTAAATACAATGATCACAGAGATAAAAAAGTGCATTTAATGCATCATTAAAATGTCATGAGCAGTAGCTTAAGAAAATTCCCAAATTGTTAGAGAAAAATGTGTTTAATTCAAAAATATATTACTATAGTTCCACAATACCTATCTATAAAGTGCAAATGTGCTTTAAAAACCCCAAGATGATTTATTAGTATAAGTACAGACTCACCAAGATCAAATGCTTTGCCAAGAGTTAGTTGAAGCAATAATAAATTTGTCAGACCACTGAATGTAATAATACCTTCTCCTAATTGAAGAAAGAGTGAGGGGGACAAGGTAAAAAAAAAGGGAGTACTGATTTTAAAAATATTTGAAGTGGGTTAGAGTTTTTTCAAGAATCCTTGCATCACCTAGACTAGGTAAAATTGGTTAAGATACTGCAATACATATATCTTTTCAGAAATAAGAAAAGCGCCATTTTCCACAGATTTTAGATAAAACCTTTGTTAAGTACAGTTCAGGTTACATGACTTTTTGATTATAACAGTGAGAACTGAATTTTCCTCTACTTAAGTCAATTGCATGACTGTTTAAAAATAAATCGAAAACCCCTAAAACACAAGAAATCCTCCACAGCCTTTTGTTTTGCAGTAAATCTTACTTCTACATAACAAGTTCTTCAGAAGACAATAGTTAAACAGCAAGTAATTAAGGAACAGGAGTCTAACTTGATCCATCAAGGCTGTAACAGATCAGCCTTAATACTGATTGATTTGCTTTTTAATCTTCTCCAACTCATCAACTTCTTTTCCATCTTAATAAGAGTTTCATTAGTTGTTCTTCTCAAGAGGCCATTTAAACAGAAGAACCAGTAGATACTTCAGTAGTCAGAAGTTATGTTTCTCTACCTAGAAGATACTCCAAATCTTCACAAATAAACCATACAAACTACCCTCTTTTCACCCTTATAAGAAAAACATATATCTTACTCCCTTATTTTGGAGAGATTTTCATAAATGTGTCTTCCCTGAATGTGTACTTTGAGTTAGACATTTGCAAAGAGGAACACTGCAAAAGGATAGAGATAGAGAAAGAAGACTGCAGGAAAGAAGTTTCACTGTTCAGAGAAAAAGAATCTCAATGACTAAGGCAAAGAATTGGCAAAGAAATCCTGTGGAAGTAGGCAGTTAAGGAAATGTCTAATTGGTGAAAGTTACCATGTTTAGCACAGGACTGGGCTTTGGGCTAAATCTGTTGTGCAACACTGGTGACAACAGGCAAAACAGGGTTTAAGTAGGAGGAGATGAAATCAAGGGAGAGTGGGCAGCACACCAGGTCTAAGAATGAACAGCAAGATTCAAACAATGCTTAATTGTGCAGAGGCCAGGAAAAAAAAGAAAGAAAAGGGAAAAAAACACAGCATTTTTGCCTGTAACTGAAACAGTTGTGAGAACGTGGAAATCAGGATTAAGGGGAGTTTTATGCTGCAATTTCATCCATCTAGTTTTTGTGTGCTCTTCCAGCAAACCCCCAACAGGGCAGAAACAAGTTATTTTTGGACTTTGTCTGAAGAAATGAATCTTGAACTTCAGTCAGCTCCAAAATACACTGCAAAATAGTCTGCATGACACTTTGAACCTGAAGAATTCTTGGTTTTATTTAGATTTTGATCTGTCCCAATTATTTACAATATTTCAAAGAATTTGTGATTTCAGATGTGTGAATCCTCTCTTAGCTTACCTTCTATATAAAATATTCCTTATACTTTTATATGTTCCATCTATAAGCAGTGCTCTGATCCCACAAGGGATCCAAGCAAGTAAAGCCTCAGGTACGCAGAGCTCTCTGCACAGGAAAATTAGTGTGGCATAATAGGTAGGTGTAAGGATTAGACTGAGGATCATATTACAGGATTAGGGCACATATACATGCAATGGATTTTGTAGGAAACTACCAGCCTTGCAGTAAATGCAGCCTCAGAGTCCTATTTATAGTATAATCTACTTCCTAGTCAGGTTGAATTAATATCCTTATCCTTTTTGCATAGAGTAGCTGGTATATTCTTGGTACAATTTTCAAGACTAATCTTTTATCTAGGATGGCATTTGCTGTTACAGTGCAGTTTAAAGCTCAGTACAGAATTTGTGTCAGCACTTTTCGTCCCATGAAGAGCTGAAATTAAAACATTTAAGTAGATAATGTAGCCATGGTCCCAAAAAAACCTCACAGCTTCTTCCAAGCTCATAATAAGTGAACAATATAAAATCCATGGGCATTTTGTAAGTATTGTTTTGAGATTTCTCAGCCATGGAAAAGGTTTCCCAGGTGTTCTTCTGAAGCACACTTGTTTTACAAGAAATAGCATCTTATTATGCTGCCTGTACTAAAAACCTCCTCAGATTAAGGTTTAAATTAATTTGTTTCATACTAAGGAACAGAAACCTGTGATCTCATTCAAATATTTGATCTAATGTCAAACAGCAGAGGTGGGAATTATTCTATCTAGTGATCTAGTGGGATCAAATAATGTGGAATCAAATTCAGGGTGAGCTGAAACATTCAGTTTGGAATTCAATATTTAGATAGAATTCATTTTCCCATCTTTTGGTACCATTTTTTCTAGTTAAGTTGTTCTACCAGGCTATCCACAGGAAACAACGATCAAAAGCCTCACAAAAATAATACCACTAATTTACTCAAGTGAACTAAGAAATAGATGAACATTATGAACTGGCCTTTATGTATATCTCCACTACCTGATCATCTGTCAGAAGATGAACACAGAAAATTAAGGGAATGTCTATCCAATTTGTTTGAAGCTATATATACGCGGGTAGACATGTAAATGCAGTTTATGGTGTTATCTCATTGGTATTAGCTTACAATTTTCCTAAGTAAATTTAATATTACTAAAATATACATGTCAAATAAACTTCTAGGCTCCTGCAATCTAAACAGCTGGTTTTTTCATTAGAATTTTAGGTCAGATAGATATTTACTAGACATGTTAAGAAACAGATATTATCTGTGCTCTGTAAATGGTTGGAAAGATAAATTTACAGCTGGAACGTTCTAGAGTTTGCTGCCCTGGGCAGAGAATCATCACTCACAGTAGTTTTAGTTTGTTATATTCTTTTAGCAGTTGAGATAAGCACTTTGCTATTTTTCTGTAATTGTCGAAACATATAGCTTTTGTTTATATTTTATGATAAACTATGTGCAGAATAAACACTTGAACAACTTGTAAAGAACTGATCATAACTGTTGCAGAAACCAGGGTTTAGGAGGTTTGTTTCAGTTACAAGACAAAAGGAATTATTATAATACATAATAAGCAAACAGTCCATGAAAATGCCTGCTGAAAAATCCAAGGATTGTAGTGATATAACTGATAAAACATATGGTAAACAAGAAAAACATGCATTTGGCAATCAAAAGGCCATAGTAGGTTATTAGACCAGTAAAAGGAGAGTCCTATTGCCTTATTCTATCATTTTGATTTAGTATTTTTCTTGTACAGAGCTGAGAAGAACAGAATGCAAAGTCTAAGTTGTCACTTAATAACTGCCAACCTGTCTTTGGAATTAATTCTGTCCTCTTTGACAAGACAGGCAAAGTTTATGAATTTATATTGTGGTTTTCAGATTTATTGTAATAACTTTTGACTAATCCTGTTGTTCTTTACAAACATTTAATTTCAAAACTATGAATGTGTCTTCCAAATTTGGAATATTTGCATATTTGAGTACACTTCCAGACTCTGGAATGAATATTCTACATTTCTCATAGCTGCTAAATATTGATGTCCTTCTCTTAAAAGATCATCTCATTCAATTTCACATAGTGAAAAGCTTATTCTAACACCTCTGATATTTGGGCCTCTTATCCTACCTAAAATAGCACAAAATGTAAGACTGCATTTGGATTTTCACATTCTTTAAACGAAAACATGGACAACCATTTCATTTCACATTAAGTATTACCACATTTTTTTACTCTGAAGAAGACGTGAAATAATTTTTTCAATTTACTTTTTGTTTATCTTTGGAATATTTGTATCTTTACTAAAGCATTTTGTGACTACTAGGTGAGAATTACAAGAATTACGGTAGAGAATCTTCTCATATCACAGTTGAGATTGCAATAGCATATTGTCTAAAATAAGGGGCAAGGATTAGCTTCAGCCTGTTCAAACTTCAATTAAGGTCAGGTAAAACACTGAGTTCAAGGTACTAACAACTAAAGATCAAATTTTTAAAGGTTTTTAGGTGATTAAAGAGGAAGGTGGGAAAGGTAGAGGATGTACAAAAATGCTTATTTGCTTTGTGCAATTTTGCCTCCTGAGGGTCACTTGTTTTTTTTTCTGAAAGTCCTAATGGAGGCATGAGAAGTTGTTTTCACTTTCTCCTCCACTGTGCATGAAGCAAATGATTTATAGGCAACAGGAGCTCCCATTCTCCTTCTCCCCAGTCTTAATATCTCCCTGTAATCATTCCTTTACCTTTGCTTATCCAGCCCATTTTGATAAATCTGAGTGAGGGAGGCTGCTCCAAGGACCACCATCCCAGGCATTGCTGGACAAGTCAGCAGAGAGCAGAGCTGAGTGATTAGGGGCAGGAACCTCTTCAGCTATCCAGCAGCAGCTGCTGGAGGAGGGTGCAGTCAGACCCTGAACACTTAGGAAGTCTGGCCTTTGCATCGTATGTGATCTGGGCCCTCATCCTCCAGTGTAGCTACATCACTAAAAGAGCAGCCTTACCACAAGGAGCATGAAGCAATTTTAACGAGCATATAAGAAGCACATGAAAGATTCTGGAAAAAAATAACTTTAAAAATATGCTTTGAAATATTAATTTGGACCAGTTTCTTCCTCAGGTGAAAATACAAGGTAATGACCTGCTGATTGATATCCAGTTCCATCATTCATGTGGTTTTGGGTTATAGAAGTGGGGTAGAAGAGGTTGGATATTATTTTCACAGCTAGATCTTCCTCCATTTCTATAGCTTAATTGGGCAATATGCTACTATGAATATTAAAACTAACAGAAATTTGTCCAAATTAATATTTTTACTGACCACAGGTTGAATTATGGGAAAGGAGCTTCTAGGAGCATATTTTGGCCCACTTCATTTCAGCAATATACACTACTGCTGCAAATGTTTTGAATACAACTTGTTCTCAAGTATGTACATGATTTTTTTCTAAACTTACTTTTCTGAAAGGGAACTTTGAATCAATGCTCTAGTACTGTAAGCACAAGCTTAATGTTCTCCAGAGCTAATCCAGCAAAACACTTAAAACATATACTAATATAGGACTGGTAATATGCTTAACATTAAGCTCTATTTAGTGAAATACCCTTAGCACTTGCTGCAGTGTATTTTGTAAGATAAACATACTCAAGTATTAAACTCTCAACATGCATTTTTCCAGGACTGTGGTCAATGTTTGCCTCCAGCCACAGCATGACCTGATTACTTATATGATTTAAAGCTCCTGAATAGACAGAAAGCCTAGGTCTCTGCTGGTGTAATTATACTGATGGCACAGGAGATACAACAGAGCTTCCAGTCCTTGGCTCTAAACATTATACAACATACACATTTTGTGAGTTCCCACTGGACCTATTGCTTTCACTGCAAGTGTCAAGGACCCAGATCAGATGAACATTTAAAAAAAATCCCTAAAAATTGAAATAATACTACCCAGACATGATCAGTTAATTCACTTGGCTGTATTTGATGTGACTTTAAAAACTAAGTTTTAGATGTAAACTGAATTACTTTTATCGAAGANTAAAAACTAAGTTTTAGATGTACACTGAATTACTTTTATCGAAGAAGGGTCTTTTTTAGCAGTTTCACTTAGATTTTGTTAAGTCAACAATCCATTCTCTTTCTTTAAAAACCTTAAGAAAGTGTTTCAACAACTGTTATGCAACATTTGAAATTGGCAAAAGCTAAACGCAATATTTCCAGCTATGGTCTAAACATAAAATTGACACTAAAATTGGAGGGGAGAGGTCTTCTCCCTTATATGCTTTGCGTATGTGTTGTCTCATAGCAACTCATTCTATATTTCCTTCATTAGCATTCTCACTTTTTAAACAGTGTGCACATACTGAAATTCCCATGTCCTATTTCTAACTATATTTGCCTAT
>VYZP01067330.1:0-17647 GCA_013400635.1 Hypocryptadius cinnamomeus
TCTCTCTTCAGAGAGTCCAACACAGCTGGCCAAAATTGGCCAAGTAAAAACAATTCACATGCAACCAATGAAACATGCATCTGTTGGTAAACAACGTCCAAACCACATTCCAAAGCAGCAAACCACAGGAGAAGCAAATCAGATAATCATTGTTTTCATTTTTCTCTGAGGCTTCTCAACTTCCCAGGAGAGAAATCCTGGGCGAGGGATTTTTCCAGAAAATATGACAGTGACACATGGTGACAATGACAGACTGTGGTATCACACATATCCTTAGTGCATTTTGAAAAATCTTTAGAAATGCATCCTCTATAATTAAGGCCATATTAGAAAATAAGTTGTTCTTTAGCATTTGCCATATTTGACTCCGGAGCACCAGTGTATTCATGACTGAAAGTGATATTTTCATTTTTTCTCTTCAAGCTTCAGCCTTTTCTGAAAGATACTTGGGCTTGCACGGAGTTGATAACAGAGCATATGAGGTAACTGCACGGACACTGCATTTCCCTGATAAAATGTGAGCTGGGTCTGAACTCTCCCTCCATGTGTTCTCCTTTGGGGAGGAAGCAAGGTTATGCAGGAGGGACTCACTAGTGAAGCTCTGAAGGTGTCCTTCAGCCTGCTTACTGCTTTTCTTGTCTTAATAGTAATCATGGGTAAAGTTTTTATTGATTAGCCCTCGTGTCTGCCTCTCTAAATTGGGTAAATACAGTTTTAGAGATTGAAAGAGCTGAATGACTCAAATGTGCCCAAGAGGACACACTGTCATGACCTCCTGGAAAGTTCTTGCCAATGGTCTCGCCACTTTGATTCTCTCTGAGGTAAACAAATTCAAGTGAAACTCAGCTTGACTTTCTCAAACTTTGTGATATTTCAGATAGACAGAACTCTGTGCCAGAATTGAGCAGGACATGGAAAAGGAAACACAGCACCAGTTAATAAAGACATTGTTTAATACACATGATGGGATCAGTTGGATCCTGTGCTGAAATTACTTGGAGGCAAAACCTGATAAAGAATATTCACACAAACAAAATTTGCTATAGAGAAAATCTAGTTCAGCTTCTAAGCCTTGTCTCCAGCCAGAAGACATGAAGGTAGCAAAGGTCTGGCACTGTTCTCACAGAGAAAGCAAATACCATCCTGTGCCCTCACAAGGGAGGATTTATCCTGTCTACCTAAACTCTGAGCTCATTGTCTCTCAAATTTTGCACTCATGATCTCTACATTAGTGCAAATGCTTTTTGTTCTTTCAGAAATTATTTGGATTTATATTCCCTTGTGCATCTGAAAGACAGCTGAGGACAAAGGTGTTCTCAACAGTGGACACTTGAATTTCATATCAGATCATCCCCCAAGCTGCCAGAACTCATTGAGTTTAGCTTTCAAAACACACCAAAGTCCCTCCAGATCCATTAACTGTTATTAGCCATAGGCACCTGGGCACACTTTTCATCAGAGTTTTTTACTCACTTTGATATTTTCCATATATTCTACAGTTCAGGCTTTTGTTGAACATTATCAGAACAGAGGAGGGTCTCTGACGTGCTCCTGCTGCTGACACTGCCCGGCAGTAGGGATTCATTTTCCCTCTAGATTTATATAAGTAGCCAGGAGAATATGCTGTGCTGGTGTCTGCTTGTTATCCTGGTGATAAAGTATTAAATGAAAATAAGCACTTCTATTGCCTCCATGTAAATTGCTAATTTCTAACAAGTTTTTTAATCTTATTTCAACCTTTACCTTCACAGATCAGCAAATTATCACACAGAGTCTCATTACTAAAGGACCAGACATTTTTGATCATTCATGCTACTGCTGATGGTAAGTTAGCCCATCATTTGAGCTCATTATATGTTTTTGATAGCTTTGATTTTTTATTAATTAAATTTGTCTCTTTAATGATTGCAATCTGTTTTTACAGAAAAAATCCATTTTCAGCATACTACAGACCTTATCACACACCTAATTAGGGCAAAGGCTAATTACAGCTTGCAGGTACAGTATATGTTTCTTTTTTCCTATTTGAACAGTTATTTTGCTTTTTGAACTCAAGCTGCTGTTATGAAGCAAGGTTTGAAAAACCACTTGCAAACTCAGCCTGGCAGTAGAAATAGCACCAGCATATAACATGTTTCTATTAGCCCCATACTTATGTAACATCAGTGTTTTGGTCTGGACAGTTGTAGAACAATTGTTGAATTACAGTAAATTAGCTTGTGAGAGACATTTCCCTAAGGAATTTATGCATGTTGACTTTCTTTGGGAACAACAGAACAAATTCAGGATGAATTTCGAGGAAACAGGGTTTTAAATTAAATCAACCAGAAAAGTTAAAAATATATGTGTCACCTGAATCTGGCATCCCACTGGGAATGGCACAGCTCCACGTTCACCAAATTATATCTCTGTTTTGCTGAATGGCCCATGCCTAAGCCATTAAATCTTTCAAAATGAACCCACCCTAGCATCCCTGCCTAGACAACCCATTATGATCCTCTTCAAGTTACCTGCTCCATTTAAATGAAAAGTTTGGTTTAAGCTATTTAATTTCTGGCTTCACAACTTTTTTTTCAATTTGATTACTTCTCCAGCAATATTTATTAATTTTTAAACTTAATGACATTTTTGCTTTAGAGCCCTCATTTTAGTCAGTATAACCTAATGCCATTTCTCTCCAAAACTGCGTGTTTTTTGGTTTTCACAAGGAAAGTGTGGGCTGGTTCTTCTTAGACTGAACCTGTTCAGAACTGAATTAAATGGAAAACCCTCCACCCCAAAAAGGCTCCTTGTGAAGGAAGATGCAGGTCTGGACTCAGAGCACTGTGGCACCCAAATTACCCTGGGCTCACGAGCATCCGTGGGAAGCCCTACGATGCTGAGGAGATGCAGTGGGTTTGCAGCTCAAGCTGCAGATGTGGGTGGTCAGTCCTGAGACTTTCATCTCTAAAAGGTGTGTATTTATCTCTTTTTTTTCAGATTTATCCTGATCAAAGCCATTACTTCAGCAATGCAGCATTTGAGCAGCACTTGTACCAGTCCATTGTCAACTTCTTTGTGGAGTGTTTCCAGGTTCCAGACAAACTTCCACTGGCTCCACTGAAAGAGGAGGAGGAGGATGATTAACCCTACTTGTCCGTGCTAAGCACAAGGCCGATCTCTCTGACAATATGCAACTGGATCATTTTCCTGAAGAAAGAGATGTTGTTAGCATGTATTTAAAAAAAAACAAAACAACAACAAAAAAAAATAAACAAACAAACTGAAAGCAGCTCCTCTGCTTTACTTGACAGCAACTCCTTCCTAAATGGAAGAACATTAAGCATGGTGAACTCAGCAGAAACTGCTGTCTGAAATAAATCCATAAATCCATCACAACCAACATCTTATTTTTCTTTGGTTGGGTTTGTTTTTCTTTTTTCTTCTTTTTTTTTTTTTGTTTGTTTGTTTGTTTGCCACGAAATGACTTCTAGAGTGAAAATGTTGAGACGTTGAACTTGAAGGAACACCCCAAGAAACCACTTTGAGGACTGGAAGATTTGATGTCTCTTTGCAGTCAAGCAGTAGCAATGAAATCCATCATCCACATTAAGGTTGCTATAGTTAGCATCACACTGTGTCAGAACAAAAAAGTCTAATCTAATATGTGGAGAAGATTATAGCACAATTATTTTGAAGGATACAGATTCATACACTTGTCTGCTCTTTTCCATCTCCAGGAGGTTTGTCATTGCTACAGGATACACAAACCCAGTTGTGCAAAATATCACTACAGCTACACCGATCTTTACCTCCCTGTAATTATTTGTTAATTCTGTATGGCTTTTACTTCTGTTGTTCATTGGGTCTCATGCTTACCTTATTAGCTTCTCAGCTTGTTCTGGATGGGGAAAAAACATAAAACAAATTAACCAACTCTCTTTAGACCTCAGGGGTCTAATGAGGCAATGGGACTTGAGCTACCCAGATATTAAGAGATCTATTGGAATAAAGCAAAGAAAAACTCACTCTTGAGTTCCCAAAATAGCTCTTGCCAGCAAGATTGAGTATTTTCTTTGGCAGCCTTGAAAAATATGCACATAAATAAGCTAAATCAGCTTACATCGAGATATTTTTTATTCTGATGTAAAAAAATATGCGACAGTCGTGATTATTCTTTCTCTTGGCGTTGGAACAAATGGTTGGTAACCTGCTAGGGAACAGCTAGGTGAGGCTGTGGTACAGGAATTTGTACCAGAGACCTCACACATCATCTTATAAAGCCATTTAAACAGAGACAATGTGCAGAGATTTGTTGCACATGCTTTCTGTGGCTTAGTTTTATTCCAGGTCAATGATTAGCATATTCCAAACACATTTAATTGTCTCTTCTGTTCACACTGGTTTTGACAACCGTAAAAGGAAGACAAAAAAAAGGAGGATTTTTTGTTTTAAAAGGTCTAACTGTTAATTTGAGCAGCGGAAAGCAACTTTTAAAATTTCTTGTGAAAACATTCAGCTTTCAGAAAGGAATCCAACCTCCATCCACTTCCACGTACTGCGTCATAAGAATTTTGACAGTGCCGCTCCTTGTAAAATATTCTGACCAAATGTACAGCCAGTATTAATACTGTATATTTCATTCTGTTGTATATAAAGGAATGTAAGTCAGCTCTTTGTCAGATCCCCAATCCAATATTAGTCTTGTGTTCGACATGCATGCGGTAACACTTCTTTGCTGATCAGGACTCCTTAGAAGCACTAGCTTGGAAATATAACAATTAATGTAATTTCTTTTCTTGTTTTAACAGCTTGAATGTCAATGCCGGTTCCTACTTTTTACATAGTACTGTGGGTAAACTCACATCCTGACAGCAATGATGATGTTTCCATTGTGTTCTTTAGTGTGTCTTTTTTCTTACCTTTATTTTAAGCTTTGAATGTTGGTTGTACTTTGACCATCATGGAAAAATATATTGATAAACCACAGGAATTACCCAGTTTGGTTGGGATTATCTCCTTTAATTTACAGTGCATCGACATTGTGTGAACAAGAACTACGGTGTAAATCTGCTTTACCTGGCAAAATGCCAAATAGACCATGAGAATGCTGCGTGTCCAGATTTTGCTACGCTGAACAGGCTCAAGAGCCTGAAATGAACTTGAACTGAGAAACGTAAAAATCTGCTCTGTCCACAATCTTTTTGTAGAAAGAACTTTAGGATGTGGCATGGTAGTGTTTGTTCATTCATGGAATAAAACATTATTTTACCACCCTGGTTGCTACTGCTGTTATTTTGTGTTAAGTTACTAAATAAGCATTAAGTTTCTGGAAGTGCTATTTCTGGTTGAATTGAGCCCAAACTGGCATGTGCTGATTTGCTGCACATCATCAGTGCCAGGGTGTTGTCCCATCAGCTGACACCCACTAGACCAAACCAGATTTAGAAGAAGAGAAATTTAATATTTCAAAACAAAACCAAGAGATGATTGAGGTTTCAATACTCCAGTCTTTTTTTCCAGCAGATAGGAAACAAGAAAATGGAGCACTGGAACAGGGAAGGACAGATTGCAACAGTACAAAATAGCTGTGCTGTTATTTTGTTTCATTATCTAAATGCAACTATTATTTTTTTATTTTCCAAACAAATCAAGCTTATACTCTCAGCTCCCTGGCATATCTGGATGCCATAATGTTCAACTGTGGCATCCCAAAGAGGAAGAGAACTAATGAGCAGTGCCCTACTAATTCAGAAGGAAACTGCAGAGGGAAAAATAGAGCATTGCTGGTAGCTAATTAACAAAGCCAGGCAGCCAGCCATGTTTGTAATTGTCTGTGGGTTCAGGCATAGAGCTCATAAACTCATCCAAGCTCTGCTTACAAGCTCAAGCCAAATAAACACTGCTTCTTTGAAGGGTGGGAAGGAAAAAAATTGAGTGAACGAGAAAGGGTATGTGGGATGTTCCCATGGGAAGACCAGTGGAGTTTGCAATGGGGAAAATTGACATTTTGTGGGGGAGACCAAAGGTACGAGGCCAATTCTGGTACCTGGGACATGCTCCTGTATTTGCTGCCATGCCCATGTTGTCCCAAACCTCACTCAGGTTGGCAGTGACAAGGCTCTGGGTGTTTTAACTTTGCTTGTTGTGTCTCAGGGCACACCTGCCCTGCAGCCCTTGCTGGGGCTGGCACAGAGCTGCCAGACCTGCCTGGCTGAGGGCTGGGCTGAGGACAACTTTCTTCCTTGACCTGAGTAAATGCTGGCTCCCTGTGGTGCTCATTCCTCTCTGGACTTCTTACCTGCTTTCCACTGGCAAATGAAGAGTAAATGGCAGAAATGGAAAAGAGAACAGAAAAAGCTCAAGATCTCAGTTGCCAATTCCTTAATCTTGTTGTCTTAGTGAGCCCAATGTTTGCTTCTTTTTATTCTGCTCTCTAAAGTAAAGCTCCCAGCTGGAGGCTCACAGTAGAGCTTAGGGCATGTGCTAAGATCTGCCTTCTCTTCCCACTTCATCTTTCCATCCTCTCCCCATACAGCATGGTTACAGTCTGAAAGCAAACCCAGCACCCCTTTGGAAACTAGAAGAGAGAAATATAAAACCAGCCTGGTGAGCCCCTTCAATAAGCCATAACCAAAATTAATTATTTATTCTAATAGCTAATGCATGATGATTTTTTTTTTTTTTTTTTGCTTTTTGCTTTGAGACATACATGAAAATCTCAGATTAAATGATGCTACATTCTGCCTCCTCACTGGAAGAACAGCTTTAATCAAGATGTCCATTTCCATGACTGAGCAAAGAAGGGTAAAAAGCAAATACAGATGGAACAAGGCCCCAGGAAAGCACAAAAGTAAACCATGCTACAATATTCCTGTGGAATAGCAAGGTTCCCTCCAGGCTGTTTTGGTTTTTTTTTTTCCTTCCCTCATTTTAAATCTATCTTTTGGGTCATTTTAAAGCAAGAAACCACTCTCTGAGCTGATGTGAATGCTCTCATCCTTGCTGGGAATGGAATCCTTGCAGTGGTAACAGCTGTTGTCAGTGTCCTGAACTGCAGTTTGTGCTGAGCAGTTCCAGTAACTCGAACTGACATGTAATTTCCAGTGAGTATTTGGAACCTGCCTGCAGAGGATTCTGAGCACCTGCTCCCCACCACCTTGTCTGGGAGCACTCAAAGTGAGGCTTAGTCCTTTACCCAGAGCAAAGCATGAACAAGGCAAATCCTCTGCTCCACGTTCTGCTCTGAAACACCACAGGAAAGGAGTGCAAAGAGCCAGGAGTCCAGATTCTGGCTGTGCCAGTTCCTGGTTGACTTTTGTTCCCTGTAAATTCCCATTTGAATGTGCAGAAAGCAGGGGACTGAGGAGGTTGTTTTGCCTGTACTCAGCTCCTTCATCATCAGAGCAAAGCTGCCATCACGGGAGCCATGGCACACATGAGGAAACATTGCCATCATAGGAGGCTGGCAAGTGATGCCAAAAGTTTGTCATCTATTAAAAAGTGTTGCACAGCAAAGGGGAAATAAGCCCAGAGGTGGGATAGCCCATCCTGAGACACAGTCCCTCCCCTGACGTGGTTAGGGCCATGTCCATGAGAAACAGAGAAACTCTCCAGACATTTTCAGTCTGTGTACTAAGGCAGATGCCAAAAGACAGATGAGAAAAGCAAGACTAACACATTAAACATAAATTTCCTAGATATCAAGACTCTGTAGGAAATCTGTAGGAGCCTAGAAATCAATGTGAGCTGAAGACAGCTGAGATCTGGCTCCCAGCTCTTCCTTGGAGCTGCTCATCACAGCCAGCATCCTCGGAGCTGCCAGGAGCAAGAAGCACATACACCCATGATGATGTTAAGAGGTGCTGGGGGTAACAGATATGGGCACATTTTCACCCAAAAGCCACCAGTCATGCCTGCAATTTTATCCTGCATCTTGTGCTCATGGAAGTTTATGGTCACTGAGGAAATTAGCACTGGAATGTGAGCGGTAAGCACAGGTCAGCAGGTGTGCTGAAAGACAGAGAGGGGCTGGAGCCACGACAGGAGCAGAAATCACTGCTGCAGGACTATCAGTACCAGAGCTGGTGATAAGGTTTTTGTCAGATGATGGTGATGGAGGTGTTGTAAGGGACAGGAGCAAACAATGTCCCAGCTCTGAGGGGAAACAAAAGCCAGAGCTGTGGAATCATTTTTAATCCTTATCGTCTCTGCACAGTGGGCTGCAGTTCTTCTTGAAGAGGCATTTTTTGAAAGTAGAAGCCCCAGAAACATTAAATTCAAACCTCATGTCTCTGTGATCCAGTAGACTTTTGTTTTTGCTGTGATGATTCTGATATTTATATCATTTACAAGGAAACTGGGATAGGAGTAACTTTTTTCACTTGTCTCTAGAGACAGGCTGTAAAAAATTTATCTGCAACACAGCAACAGCAGCCACAAACTCAGCCCAAACTTCCTTTAAAATATCTGTAACTCTGCCTCAACCAATAACAGTTGGAAAACTACAGTCTTTACCTATATCAGGATTTAAAAAGAAAATATCCTTCATCCCCTCACTCAGCATCTTCAGGAAAGAGAGTAAAGAAGAGGAATTAATCCCCACTTAATTGGATGCAAAGACCTCCCTTATCGGCAGTAGCCCTGGGTTACCTCTTTTGGGAACTCTGATAGAAAGATGTTTTTAGGAAAAAGTTACAGTGCCATAGTTTTTTCAGGAGAGATGTCAGACAGTCTCATGGAGGGCTGTAGTAAAATGCTGATGTCTGCATGGAACATCTCTGTAGCTTGATGCCTCAGGTTTTAGCTTTTATATTTTTCAGATTTTGTGCTGCTTTAATGTGTAGGTCTGAGCTTCATATTAAGGGATAGCAAGCTCTCTTCACAGAGTAGATAGACAAAACAATTCCTTCTCTAGCTGGGGACCAAGGACAAATGATCCAAATCTCAGGCCCAAGAGCAAAAACAATGGTGGAATGAAGAGAGAAAAGCAGGAAGGGACTTCATAAGCTAAAGCTGTAATTGGACAATTAACTCTAATACGCAAATGGAGCAGAACTTATAAAAGTGAGAGACCCTGTGACCGGTTGTACATTTTGGGACCGTTTTAGTTCATCTTGGGTGTAGTCCTGGCTGGGCTCTTGTGCTGCCCAAGGTGGATCCATTGAGGCCTTTTAATAAATCCCTACTTTATTCTTTAACTCTGTCCAGCCTCTGTTCTAGCTCAGCCTTCAAAAGGCATCAGCTGAGACAGCCAATCTAGACTTTATAACTTTTCATTCAGACTAGTAGACACTTTATGGCACAATTTCATAGAATCATGGTTTGGATTGTGTCCTAGAGTGACTTTATGATGCTCGTAGCCCTAATAGTCTGTCCTGTTTATGCTGGATATTAAGTTCTGCTGCTTTAAGACTGGTTCCAAGAGCAAAGGGGGAGAAGAAGCATGCAGTTTGTTATCACAACTGCACTTGCTACCCCACATCCTGCTCCTGGACTGTGTTTTCTGTAGCACAGACATGTGGGGGAGAGCTCTCCTTTCCTTTTTAGTTAGTTTATTTTTAGCTAGCTGAGGCAGAGAAGTTCCCTGGACTGTGGTTTTTCTTTTGCTTGGAACTATTCAGCCATTCTCTGGACTGAAAACCCAATAAAACACCAGGAGCTCACACCTGTGTCCCACAGGACCCAGGATGCAGCATTTCCAGCACAGGAGGGACTGATAAGAGACTGAGAGAGCCAAGTTACACCCCACAACAAGGACTTCCTGAATTTGCCAGCTCTTCAGAACAGCGAGAGGTTTTACTGTTTAATATTATTCATTTTTTATGCTTGTAAATACTTTGCCTGTTTAATAAACAGGGTTTTTTCCACTTTTCTCCAAGGAAATCTTTTACTGAACCAATTGGGGAAGAGCTGCTTGAATCTGCTTTGTAGTGGGACCCCTTTGGAAGTTTCCTCCCAAATTTGCCCTAAACCAGAACAGGTTGTAAGGGACCTTAAAGATCACCTAGTTCCAACACTCATTCCAACCCAAATTTATCCAGCCAGCTCCCTCTGCCCACTTTGAGAGGGCACACTCTGTGGGCTGCGTGGACCAGGCAGATCTGGGTGGGCAGACCAGCTGCTGATATCTCTTTTCATCCCAAGAAACAGGGACAACACACAGAGAAAGTATTTGATTTGTACAGGAATGGTAATTCCTAACCCCTCAGTTTTCTAGCAAGTTGCTGAGTGCAGCTATGAGCAGGGCACAGGCACTTGCTATTATGTATTTATTACATTTCCAGCGCTGGGAAGCTTTGGAGGGGTAGGATGCCATCTGCTGCTCCAAAGGGTTACTTGCTCCCTCCTTATCCCTTCCCAGCGGGCAGCTCCCACTAATAGGAGAAATTTGAAATATGTTCAGAACATTTGTGAAGTGAAAATTTTTTAATCCATAAAAAAATGCATTCTCAGATAATGGAAAATGGAAAGAAGAGTTTAATCTCACAAGCGCTGGCTCAGTTATGGAGAAAAGTTTGTGCAACGAACAAGGCATCCTAGAGAAGACACACAATATTTTTCCACAGACCAGCTTGCCAAGAAGATTGGATTTTGTATAATTTCCAGTTTAATGCCAAGAATTGCTGCTAATTCTGCCAGCACCCATTACCACAGAAACAATCACCTCCACATCTGTGAGCCGACGTGATGGCCTGTGACCCTGAGATATGGCCCCAGCATGTCTTTCTAAAGCCTGTGGAGTGAAGAACAAATTAAAACACCCCATCAGCTCTGAGGGACTGGAACTTAAACCTGCAAGCAAGCTCTATTAAGTCCAGTAATAGACACCAGTCATACTCAGCCACACAATGGAAGTAAAAGGGGATGAATAGCACTCCATCAGCTCCGGCACTCCAGAAGTAATAAGCATCATGCTGGGCTCACTGCACTGACTAATCCATAATTTATTTGGCTTCATAAATATCAAAACATACCACAGCTGTTAGTACTTCAGTGCAAACCCCGCAAATATTGCTTCAATTATTCAAGAGCTCATCGCAGGAGCCAGTCGACTGCTCCGAAGGTGCAATTACAGAAGGTATCTATTGCTTGGGAGCCTCAGCAGAGCAGTTGCCACCCAGGCCCCTGAGGCAGTTGGTACAGGGAGTGCTGGGAGCACCAACAATAAGAGGACAAAATTGCCTTTCCCTCAAAAACAGCCTAAAGCCTTGAGCCCCACACAGGAAGGGATGCAGGCACTCAGAGGGGTTGTGTGTGGTCCCTGAGAGCCTTCAGAGACATGTCTGCTTCAGCATCTCCCTCTGAGGGGCTGCCCAAATGGTCATTAAATCAACAATCCCAAAGCTTGCACTGCCAAATTTACCCTTCATGCAGGACAGAACCCTCCATGCAGACAGACCCAGACTTGAATGATCAAGTCCAGCAGACCAAGTCATGTCTCCACCAAGAACCCTCACCTGAAGCCACCCTAGGCTTTTCCTCCTGAAGATATCTCCCTCTCCCAATGGTATTTGAGTGCCAGGGACAGGACCAGAGGCTGTGTCAGGGTTACAGTGACCAGTTGGGACAGTGGCATCAGCTCCCACACACATCACCCCTGCCCATGCTCTCCCTCCTCTGGGGCTCATACATCAAACCCCTTCTGTTTAAAACCAGGTATCCAGGCTGGACCATGTGGAAGTTGCTGGTTTTGTTTTGTGGGCCAATACATTTCTCCTCTGAAAAGAAAAAAGAGAATGTTGGTTTAATTTTTATTTCTTTCTGTTCCTTTATTTCTCTCCTGTTCCTTTCTCCTGCAAAGAAATGGGAAGAGGGAAGTCCCAAGGGCCAGCAGCCATCAGGGGCTCACCCAGCACAGAGCAGCACACAGCCTGGATGCATCCATGGGTTTGGGATCCCCACATCCTTCATGAAACAACACAAAGAATATTGTCTGGATTTGATATCAGATAGCCTGGCCAATGCCTGCAATACCTTCAGTTAAGCAAGCAGGACAAAGTCAAAATGCAAGTGTGACAAGACTTACAGAAAAGCCCATTTGAGAATATGAAGCCTGGCTTCTAAAATAAACTCACATTCAATTTTGTGTCCAGGTGCTGGAGACCTGCTGACCCAGCTTGGTCCACCCCTTTGCTCCAGAAGTGGGAAGCTGCTTTCCTGCATGTCCAAAGTGTTTTAAATGGGTTGTTTCTCTGACCTTTAGCGGGACCAGAGCAAACTTCTGATGTTTCAACATGGCCAGAGCTGTCAAAAAGCTACCCAGGACTCCAAAGTCCAACTTTCTTGTTTTTTTAACAGAAAACTTCCTGGTCCCATGACTTTTTCAAAACAACAACAGAAAAAACCCCTTTGAATTCAGTATTTCTATTAAAGGGTTTGCTGGAGCACAGCAGGACCTTTTCCTGCAGTGAGGGGAAGGGCAGCACAGCAGGGAAGGGCTCCTGCAAGTGAACAGCATGAAATTTTCATGCAAATTTCCCACCAGGGCCTCTGGAATAAAGCTCCAGATTTCCCTGCCCTTAATGAATAAATCACTCAGCTCGTTAGTGGAGTCTCTGGCAAGAGGGCAGCAAGCATCACCTTTGTTGCTGAGTTGACCAAAGGATTGACATGACCAGGGATAAATATTGCTCTTAAACTGGTGCTGATGAAGCCATGAAAACCGTGTTAGCTCATAATCTCACACACAGAGAAGCAATGTGCAGATAATTGAGATATAAGTGCTGCTCAGGCACCAACTTCAGAGATGTTTCTTCCTCCCATAGTAGGCAAACAAGCCATTCTGAAAGCAGTGAAGCTCTTTAATGTATGTCTGGAGGAGGCTTTTGCATAGCAGCAGAAACAAAGGGGATCTGAAAAGGGTCCCTTTATAGAAATATATATATATATATCAGCATGTATGAGCTGCTGGGGCAGATGTGCTGCAAGAGAGGTGTTTTGGTCAGTGCCCTGTGCACAGATGTGTGTCCTGGGGAGTTGTGCAAGGCCAGTAGCTCAAGCATTTCCCATAAAACACATCCCAAGAATGCTACACAGCCCAGTCTCAGCTGAGGCCATGCTTCAGGAAGCTTCACAAACAGGGCCAGTGACGCTGCACAGAGCAGGAGTGCATCACTGAAAGGGGAATTCTGTCACCCCTCTGATGCCCATTAGGTACCCAATTACCTCTGGCTCTCCCTCCAGCTCTGCCTTCTCCCTCCTTCCTCTTTAATAAAATAAAAAGTGAACTTTCTGGAGCTCACCCACATTACATAGTATCTGGGTGTCCTATTCTCCTAATCAGGCAATTCGGATGTGGCAGCAAGGGTTCCAGCTCCAAATCCAGCCTTGGCTCCACACATGTCAAGTGAGCTCAGTCCTTTCACGGGTCTGCTGAGCAGAGGGAGGAGCAGCATCAGTGGTGCTGGTTCAAGAGCAGAGCTCTGGTGCTCCTGGTTGTGAATGTGCCTGGCTCTCCCAAAGAGTGGGCAGACATATGAAGAGTCCAAGAAACCATCCAGCATATTCCCAAGCAACAAGGAAGTGCCAGTGTTGAATCAAAAGTTTTCTCGTGCAGCCTTCTTCTCCCCACACACCCCAGGGAAAGGCAGGGCAGTGCTCCAGCATTTCATTTGCACAGGAAACCAGCCTGCTTTAAGGCATGGGTATTGCCAGGGAAATCCTTGCTGGAATTTCAAATCCCCCAAATGAACTCATTGTCACTCAGAGGACAGCTTTAAATTTTCTCGTATTTTGTCCACTGGGCACTCCCAGGCTTGGTGTCCACAGAAGCCACGAGCCAGAGTCTTGTTGAGTTTGTGCTGTAGGTTATTTAACTTAACAGTAATAATGTTCTTGGAAAACACAGAAAAACAAGCCCAGCTGCCTGTGCCCCCACCCCTGCTCACACTTCCAGGACACTCACTGGCACCTGCCACGCTGTTGCTGCCACGCACTTTAAACCCCACAAATCTGAGCCAGAGGTTCTCAGCACCTTCTTTGCTGCACAAGCCTGGTAAATCCAATGCATATCCATGGTGTCTAGCTGCTGTTGAGGAAAATACAACTGTGGAAAGCAAATAGAGACTGGCAGTTCCCAGGCTTTCAGTCAGTATATGAACATATGGCAGTTGTCTGCTCTTTAAACTGCATAACTTTCTCACTCTGCAGAGTGGTATAAACAGGCATTTTTCTGTGCACACCTCTGGCAGCTTTAACTTCAACAGGGTACAGAGGGAAAGAGGCTGATCCTTGGCTGCTGGATTGTGCTTGTTTCACAGTATCCCGTGGATATGTGGAGATGTGTCCCTGTGCTGGGACAAGCCTTGTTCAGCATTCCACAGTGCTGCTGTAGTTTGTGCTGCTAACACCCTGATTTCCAACACCTCCCAACAATGCTTTTTTCAAGACAGGAACATTTGGAGTTAGCAAAAAGTCCCCAAAATATTTCAGACTCAGGCACTGTTACTGCTTTTGCAGGAGCACCACACTGACTTACCTCACTGTGCCGTGGTGCAGAACTCGTGACTCAAACACTGGAAAAAGTTGAGTTGTATGAGTACAGTCCCTCAAACAGCTAATGGAGCCCTCAGGAGCTGCTGAAGAGGAGCTCTGGATATTTAGATGGACATTGAGTTTATTAAAAAGACAGGGGAAGGACAGATATCAGCTCTGCCTGCTTTCATGTCATTTCATCTCTGGAATTACTTCCTCCAGGACCTTAAGCCCTGAGAAGCCACAAACAGTAGAACCCCAAAACATTGCACAGGGAGATTTGGCTCTGCCAGGGGAAAAAAGGAATGCTGAAGCTGTCTCCTACATTTTTCACTTTCCCTGCTGCACACTTCCATCAGCCTGCAGAGCTGGCACACAGAGATGTGGCCCATGAGGTCCTGGGGACATCTGCATGGGGACAGAAAACAAATCCAGCTGGATTTGCAGTGGGAGATGGTGTTCTGGCTTCTGGGCATCCTTTCCTCCATGCAAAACAACTTCACCTTGATTTCCATGAGAGTAACCGAATGAGATGTTCATCCAGAAGATAAAAAATATATTACAGCTGTGAATCACAATTGTGTGAGACAGATAATTAGGCAATTAAGAAAAATCAGGTGTTAAAAAGATGCTATGTCTAGAAATGAGGGTGAAGAACAAGGAAAGACAGGGAAACTCATGCTGGAAGTTTTTCAAATGTCAATGATGCAGAGGTGCTGGAGAGAAGAGAAGGGAAGAAGGCAGAGGGCAAGGTAAACTGTATTGGGCAAAGTATATAAAAATTAATATTTGTCCCTGTGAATTTGGGGGATTTCTGAGGTGGTTGTATTTGCTTGTCAGAATCAACAATCAAAAATCTACAGAGGACACCAATTATTTGGGCTGTGGAGCCATTAAAACTTTTGGCAACCTTTACATTTTGATGCTGTGGTAAGCCAGACCCACCACTTGGAGAACAGTCCTGCCTCCAGGCATCTCCCTGGGGAGCCACATTTCCTATCAGGCTGGAACAGCCTGTTCTTCTTCTGGGGATTACAGTTTGCTTTGTCTGCCTGGCACTTTTGAGTCTCTCGTGTCTCATACAGGGCTGACCAGAATGTGGTCGCACCAGAATTTATTAAAACCGATTGCAGAGTCACTTCAGGTCTTTGCTTTTTCCAGGCTGTCAATTTGGTCATTTGTTCAGGGTTTTCAATGTGCTTTGGCCTGGAACAAAGCTCAGAGCCCAGTCTGTCCCCACCTCTGGCACTGTTTGTGGCTGTGGCTGTAGTTGGGTGTGCTGGTGCAGACTTCAGAGAGGCCCCTCTGGAAACCAGAAAAAATCCCTTCTTCCTTAGGGAGAAGTCAATATCTTGGGCTCACCAGGCGAGAGAAAAAGCATTTGTAGGGCCAAAGAATTCATGAAGATTAACACAGCAAACCCCACAGCTGTTCCCCTGTGCTGCCAGGGGCTGCTCTGCTTGTCATTGCCAGGAGCAGATCTGGAACCAAGGTGGAGAAGGGACCACGGCTCTCCAGGTTGGGACTGGGACTTCGACAGGTTCTCAAAGATTGCCCCATTTCTCTACTTGGGAAAAGGGTTTGTCTGACTTGCTGTCTGAAAAGCAAAAACATGAAGCATTAAGTTGGGTTTGGGTTTTTTTGGTAATTCAGGTAGCCGGGGGAAGCTTATAGCTTTGCTCCTGAATTTTTGGGGTTCCATGACCACTTTCTGCTGCCCACAAACATGGAGAGCTGATTCTCCTTGTCAAAGCCCACCTCATGAAACCACTTTGGCACAGATGGACTTTCCTCTCCTCTTGCAGCAACAGCACAGGAAAGCTCAAATTGCTGATTGTGACAGCCCAGGGTTTTTTCAGCATTTATTCCTGCCTCACTCAGGGCTCTTCTCCAGCCTCCCATCAGCCAGCACAGGATTTGGGCACCCCCAGCACCACCACATCCCCACTGTGCCTGCTGAGGCTGCCATCCCTTCCCCCTGCCTCCCCAGGCTCAGCTCACCTCTGCCCTGTCCCCTCCACTGGTTGAACCACACAGCTTTGTGCTGCTCTCCATGGAAGGCAAAAAAAAGAGCACAATTTAAAGTGCAAAAGGCATTTTCTGGATTTCACAGGCTGTGTTTTGCCCTGAATGTTTGGGAAGGGGCTGGGTAAGCACATCCCTGCCGAGGTGCAAGGAGCCATGGCATTTTTCTGTCCTGCCACCACACCAGCCTATGTGCTCAGCTTAACCCAGCAGACAGCTGGAAAACCATTATAAAAATTTTCTTTTCACTTTCTACACCTGCCAGCAGGGCAAAGGGTACATACAGGGTGACTCTTGCTCCTCTCTCCCACTGTGCCTGCCTCACAGCCCCTCCTGCAACTGGGATTGTTTTATATTTTACCCGCCCTTTCTTGCATTTGTTTTATATTTCACCTTCACTCTCTTGCATTTATCCCAGCCAAAAATCACTTTTTGCTCTGATTTCCAAAAATTCCTCAATGTCTTTTTGGGAGTGCTTGCTTGCCAGCATTTCAGGGCTATAGCAGCACATCTGTTCATCCCTCACAGGATCCTGTCCAAATCTCACCACACAGGATTAGGCACACACCCCTATTCAACACATGCCTTTCTGCTGTTGTTGCTGTGCATGAGTGTCAGCTATGTCCAAGTTTTTTGGGGGGTTTGTTGCCACAATCAGGTTTCACAATAAAGTTTCACACTTCTCACAAGCCCACTGACACTCTTCTCTAAGTGGCTGAGGTACCTGTGCTTTAAAACACTTTAAAATACAAATTTATCTATTTAAAGGAAGCATGGCATTAAAAAAATGGATTAGATATCGAATTTTTTGAAGCAAATGGGAGTTTTGTCCCTGATGTCAGCCAGGCTGGGGTTTCACCCAGAATCTGAGAGCACAGATGAGCAGATAATAGAAATGAGCCAGCTGTGAAAGCTGGATCTGCAATCTCAGCCTGAACTCCCCTGCCCCACATGAGGGTTACAGCATGGCTCTGCCTCTAATTGCTGTAGGAATTGCCATGCTACTGCATTTTCTGCTACTCCATCACTGGAACAAGGACACCTCTGATACAAATGACAGAGGAAAAAAAAGAGAAGAGAAGAGAAGAGAAGAGAAGAGAAGAGAAGAGAAGAGAAGAGAAGAGAAGAGAAGAGAAGAGAAGAGAAGAGAAGAGAAGAGAAGAGAAGA